>SNQJ01S0000823.1:15716-79445 GCA_010110895.2 Picea sitchensis | reverse complement strand
ATAATGAAAGAATTATCTATCATTTGTTTGATTTTGTAAAAAACTAAAATTAATATTTTTTCTCCATTAACTTGAAGCTTCTAGATCATATTTGAAAACAAATTATAAACAATGTTTGTTTGTAAGTTATAGTTAGTTTAAATTCATTTTTTATTTTTCTAGATTTTGTTCACAATTCTTAGGTTATTAATTTAGGTTTCTTTTTCTTTCACAGGTTTCTATTATCAAATATTTGATATGGATCTGATCATGGCTGGATTTTATTATCTAAATACGTTCAAGATGATTGATCCAAAAATAATTTGGATTGATACAAATAATTTTATGAGCAACAGCAAATAAATTTTGGAAAGGCGTCAAGATCAGATAGATGATTTTACAGAACTGATTACAGCGAAACCGTGAGAAATTTGAAGAAACGGTTGAAAAACCAGAACCAAAATGGACCCATTTACCATCCGCGTAGAGATTTTCCCAAACAAATACACGATTTGAGAGATATTGGGGTCTATTTTAGAGGCAAATTTCAGGTGGCGGAAATTAATAGTGACGCCCAGACTGTTCATTCATTTTATAAATATATGAGAAAGATCAGAGCCATGGAGAGATCCAAGAATTGGAGAGGAGGATTTTAATCCTTTCTCTTTTGTATATTATTGCTTTTGTAAACTTTTTATTTCTTTTCAAATGGAGTAATGGATGGTTGGAATCTTTGGGAGAATGGACGAATATTTTCAAAGAAGAATATGGAATTCCAGGTTGCTTAATGGCTTTTGTCCTATAAGTAAAATGGTTTTATTTTCATTATAATATATTCATATTCTTTGAATAATTGATTATGCATTGATTTAAATAGATTTAGTCTTTTTTATCAATACATGGTTAATTATTATCATTTATGTATTAATTTTTCCAATCTTTAAAGTCTATTATCCAAAACATTTCTTCCAGGACTACAGAATGGACAAGTGATTCCAAAAACTTAATAGAACAACATATATGCATTTTGGATTTAGCCTTTTGTTTATAATGTTTTTATTAATGTTTTTTTTAATCCTGTTACATGTGCAGGTCTGATATCTTTAGATTAAATGATCTGTGATGTGTAGGAGGTTTATATTATAAATACCATATATCATTTGCTTCATCAAAATACAAATGTTGTGATTATATCTTCGATTTAAATAATGAGATTTATCTTTGAGTTTTAAATTGAATGATAAAATGCATAGATTGCTTCCAGATTTATCTTGCTGTAATCATGTATAATTATGAGATCACAGGTTTATGTTTGTGTTTCCTTTTCTGTCATTAAAACCTAAGTTGTCAATACATGTTCTGAATTTATTTAGAACAATCATTAGGTTCACTGCAGATTTCTCTCTTGGACATGGCAGTTGGATGTTCACCACTCATGCAGGTGCTTGGATACACCTCACCAATTCATTGACATGATAGATTCTTTATATTTTTCTGTCATTTGCATATCATTGAAACTACAATGTATGCTTCAGCTTTGATTGTCCACATGTTCATGTTTCATTAACTTTTTTTGTAAGATTATTTAAATTTATAAAAGAAAAACAATAAATATTTTTATGTGCTTTCTTTATCTACTTCCTAGAAGCAATCATTTTTCACATCGATTTTTGTAAGTTTCGATTAAAAATTGCAGCTTGTAAATCATGTAAATACACGAGACTTGTATATCTTCTGCTTAAATACAACCACTATAGTTACATTTGAATATATTTACATATATAGTGTGTGTTTAGTAATTAGTTAGTTATTTCTCTCTTTTATTCATTTCTTTTAGGATTCTTAGATTGGCTAACGGAGCCATTAAACCCGTCAGAACGAGTTACACCAAACAGCTTGGGTTATTTAGACAACCCCGGACCGGAATCGCTCTTCCAGTTGACGGACGGTCAATTTTGCCCGTCAACAGGGTGTCACACGACCTGGTTTCATCCCAAGTCATATTAAGGTTCCCTGTGTCATAGTCACACCTCCTATATGCCAAGATCAATCAACGTCATCTCTATATGCCAAGATCAATCGACGTTAGATATTTTGCAAGAAGATATCAACAAAAAGTGTTCGAAGAAGAATCGCAACCCCTGAATCACCAACTGGACTAGTGAAACAATGGGATGTTTTTGGCATAATATACGATTGAATTATGGCATTTAATAGACCATTTAATGATTCATCCTACATTTTTTGATACCTCGTGCATCGATTGAACAACTACAATTTGTAATCACTGATAGCTCATGTTACAACGCATGCCCGTGTCGTCAACCCACGATCGAATTTAATTTTAAACATCTTTGAAGATATGGAGACAGATTTAATAGAACTACACTCATAACCTGAATTGAATGGTTGATGCGAGAAGGTAAGTTCATCCATGTTTCAATCTCTAGAACAGTTTTGAACGATTTCATTGTACACACAAGTTTGAATTCCAGAGAATATGAAGAATCAAAGCAAGCATCTTGAGACTGTGTTGATCCTCAGATTATCAAAACCAGGTTAAACAAGTTTCAAGTTTGTCAATTCAACGATCGTGATTTATATATGCATATGATTTCTTACAGGGTCTCTAACTATGTTCTAGTTATAGGCTCGTTGAGAGCACCCAAGATAAGGGAATATAAAATGGGGGAAGGTTATTCTCCTGGTACAACAAGGCAATTGGAGTACACTCTCAGGGAAGAGTCGATCATAAAAACCTCAAAAAAGAAAGCCTTTGTCCAACCTCTGGTCTTAGGTGATACAAAAGAAAGCACAGGATCCAAAGTAATTCTCCCATAGTGCGGGGACCTTTTCAGCAGAATCAGGCAGGAGGAGTACTCGGAATGTATCCCACATAGTGAGTTAGATGTAAGGGTGCTTGATGACTAGGAGTTCCCAAACATCTGACGGTTATATTTTCACATGTTATCCAGGATAACCCTGGTTTTACCTTGCATAGAGGTTCTGAAGTGGTTGATCGACCATGCATATGTGCATAAATTTTTAATCAACAATGAGAATGGGGAGTGTGTCGTTGTTTTCCTCCCTAAAGAAGTCCAGAAATACTACAAGATTAAATACCCAGAGGATTGATTAAACACAGAATTCGTGGTGAATTTATATGAATTCCACGACACTAGTCGGTTGATGGCCTCATGGTGGAAGGAGGACAAGAAGTTTAACAATTGGAGCAATGGGTGGTATGGGATAGTTAACATTGGGGATCCATACATCTATTTTATGGATCTCATATGTCGACTGTATAAAGAGAAGGGTTGCTCCAAGTTTTTGGAAGCATGGATGCCCTTGACATACACAATGGCAATCTCTAGAAGCAGCTTCAACTGGGGAGTGATAATTTCCAAATAATTGAGCATCTGTGTACAACAAGCTCAGATGCCAAAATAATGGGAAGCACCTACTTTCCACATGGCCTCATACCTGGTCAATGTCATCTATGCGACATTGACATGAATTTAAGTTGGCATGTTGCGGAGCTCCCGGTCCACATTTATTTCAGCATACAATGGGAGAACAAATATAAAAAATCCTATGCACTCATTTGCGATGAATTCATCGCTCATATTCATTTCATTATATTTAAAAAGGAATACCTAAGATTATCCTCAGCAACCAAGAAAATGGTAGTGAATGTAGTCCATTGGTATTTAGATGAATTCTCAACCTATATTAGGGTGTTAGGGGCCACCAGAGCGCCACATATACTACCTTCTCATGTCTCAGACGGGCTCATTGTGTGAGAAATCTGCTATCAGACTATCCTACAGGGTTATAACACCACACTAGTCAAGGACAAGAAGTGGGCTTTCATACCCTATGGTTTCCACGTGGGGTTTTTTTTGGTAAAGGAAACTTCTCAAGCCAAGAAATAAGGGTTGAGCCAAATTTAATTTAGGTTCCCGATAGGCGGATTCCGCAAGCACAAACCTAAAGTCATGTTCCTCCAACATGCTTCGTAGGTATCATCTTATTGGTCATACACACATAATAAATTTGAGGATGAAATTTTCACAGAGTACAATTAGGAATGGGAGGAGGTAGTATAGAGGATGGCCAACCCAAATATGACCAGGTTCAAGGCGATGAGCATTGATGAATAGATTTAGACAATAGAGAAGTCATCTCAAGAGGCCCTCAGAGCCAGGGAAGAAATCAAAGTGGTAGAGAATACATAGGCACAAAGAAGAGGATTGCTCTTACTAGAAGGGGCACAGAGAATCATTTATCAGTTGAAGAATGACCCTGATCTGGTAGATATGTGGAGGATTCCTGTTGATGGAAAAATCGAAAGAAGAGGAGATCCAAGTGTCCTAGGGACAATACAACTTGAAGAAATCCTCGAGCCATAAAAACTTGAAGTTCCACCACAACAGAATAGATCACTAGGGGGATTTCAACCCAGCCAGAGATAGCAAGGAAACCAAGTAGGAAAAGTGTACCAAACCCCTTGTTCAACTTAATAACCATCTATGATGATGAGGAGAGTTCAAAGGTGTCCCTGGTGACTCCAATGTAGATTATAGAGGAAAAATAACCTGAGAGAGAATCTACCCCGGGTCTCGATGCTCCAATTCAGAGCCTTCCACAGAACGAGCATGAGTTTGAAATTTCCTTAGACATTGATATACTCGACTTGTCAAGAACCCCAATGGATATATCGAGGGATGAGCTGGGATCAGGAGGTCCGAAAGAGGATGTTTCGCAGCAAGAAATCGACACACTGACAACCGATTACCAGGTAAGTACCGGACCTATCCTTGACTCTTCAATTTCGGTCGATGTCTCACTAGCCGATGCACAACAAATGGAGGTTGAGCCATTGGGACATATAGAAGAATTCCATAAACCAATCATGGAACAGATAATACATCCAGGAGCCTAGGAAATACTCTAACATGGGGAGAACAAAAGATCCATGAACCTATTGATCAGGTCGCCGACATATAAGCAATTGCCTGTGACAAGAAGAGAAAGGCTATCATGAAGAGGACCACTAAAAATAGGAGGTTCACGTTAGACATCTTGATCCTCATCACTACGAAGGAGAATCTTCTCAGCACAGAACATGCCAAGAGATCCAAGCTCATCGACGCAGGCATGGCTATCACAGATGCCACATTAGATAGAGAAACAAGAGATGAAAAGAAGTTGGTTGTTTCACTTAAGGAGTTGGAGAATTTGCACCATTTGTAAAAATACTATCAGGACTCCATACACACCACTATGTTTTTGAGAAGTGAGTTTCAAAATGCCTATGAAAAATTCACGAATGAACGACACCTTTTCACTGCAGGTATATATGATTTCCAAGAAGACACCCTTATGGCACTAGCGACCTACAAGGACACGAAAAGGTGGTATGAGAAAACTCAAAAATAAGTAGAAAGGATCTATTACATCAACACAGTTCAAAAGGGATGAGACATTGAAGAGAACGAAAGTTGGTTGTTGAGGGACAACAACATAGATCAGATTAGGAAAGCGGCTGAATACTGGGTGAAAATGGTCCAGGAACCTTAGTGTGAGATTCAGGAGAAATGGGATGGTTGTGAAAAGAGCTGGGAAAATATTAATTGAGAGATGAAAGACATCAAACTCCTATAATTAGGCTCACCCGAGGACTTTGTCGACCTGCGTGACATGGTCAAGAAACATGTAGAACAAGACTCAACATGGACAACATAGATAGAAAAGGTGGTGAGCATGGCGCCAGGTCAAGTACAACAATTCATGGAGTGTCTAATCAAGGATAGATCAGTTTTGCAGCAGTTAAGTGTTAAAATCATCAAGTACAGAGCATGGGCAGTAGAAGTGAAAGAAATGATTTCAACCCCGATAGACCAGCACAGGTTCCTGTATGCCAACACATGCGAGGAACTCTTTGTCAAGCGGTCATAGTATGAGAAGAGTCATCCACTTTAGTAAAACTATTTGATGATTCTTAGCAAACAAAGAGATGAAAGGGCCATGTGGCGATGTTTTGTTTTACTTATCTTGCACTCGTAATAACTATTTTTATTTAATGATTCATTATAAATAAGAGGATTGACCTTTTAATGAAGGTCTATGGTTTTTGAAAAGACCCTCATTTTTGGAATTGTAAAGAACTATTTCCGAACTACCTTAATTGAGAATTCATGTTTAGGACCATAGACAAACTTTGTTTTTCATCAAAGGCATTGTGTGATTGGATTGAGGAGGAATTACTTCCAACTTTATTTCATTAATGGATGTTGTAACGAGTAAGAGTTTATGAATCTATTGATAAGTTAGTTGTTCACTATTTTTTGTAGTTCTTGTCTCTAATGATGAAAGAAAATCATTGTGTTAATGTGTGATTGATGCAAGAGCTAAGGAAACTATTTTTCTTTCCATCATTTTATTGCATGTATTTTTTCTTTCGATAATTGTATCTCAGTCAATAGTTGAAATGCTTGCAAGTTAATGTATTAGTACTAGGCTTAACACAGGTGTGAACATCTTTGTCTGCATTCTTGAGCACAAGGGTTATCCCAAGCTCAGCCTTATTCAGTAGTTAAGATCCCCCCTTTTTACCAGTTGGTTTATACCAGCACACATATTTTAATTAGACCTATCTAATGAAAGAAAATACAAAAAAGAGAATGTTTAAATTGATGGAGGAACTTTCATAATAAGATATCTTGTCAATCACTACATAAATCCCATCAATAAATTCGTCGGATTGAAATATATGGAGAACCATTCCACCATCAAACATTGTAGAGTCTAATTGGGCTTTCGTGACAGGTTTGGTTCTTGCTATTGATTTAAAGGGATTCAGGACCCCTCAACAAAATTGGTGCTAGAAGGAGTGTCGTTAATGAATGGGTAACAATATTTCTGATATAAAATTCAGAATAGCCTACAAATTCAAAACAACCCACATACATGGCTAGTCATTCTCAAGACAACCCACATACACTAAGTACTCCTGAAATGGGTAACTCACCCCATCAAGAGGAAGAACATCTATTCCATGAAATACCTTACGCTCTTCCCCACGAGGAGTTGAACCAGTTCATAAGGATCACAAGAGCTTACACCCGACAAATTGGATCATTACCCTTATCTCCATTACTTCCTCATAGAAAACAAGTAAGAAGACCAGTGGTCGACACCCCCGACAAGGTTTTTTTTTACATAGTAGAATACCTAATAGATGTCTCCCTCACTGAGATCAAACATCCCCTTAATCTTATCCCTGAAACACCAGTTGGTAACTACTCTAATCCCAACGATCTTGAATCTAACCAGGAAGGGTTTAACTTGTATCGGTCAACTTTGGAGTGGGGCGACATGGAGGATAACAATGATCATAATTAATAAAGGGGAAACCCACCTAAAAAAATCAACCTTGGTTGGCTAGAGATGATTTGGAAATCCCATAACAGGGGTATAACCTCCCTCGACATCTAGAAAAGTTACTACCCAAATTTGACCCTAAACCTCAGGATTGCCTAAAGACCATATTAAAAAGTTCATACTAGCTATTATACTAATGAATGTCCAACATGAATATGTAGTGTGCAGGATGTTTTCCTATACCTTTGATAATTCAGACTCCATGTGGTATTTTAACTTACCTGTCGGGTTCATAACTAGTTGGGCGTAGTTTCAAAAATATTTTTTAGACAATTTTGCATAAGAAACCACTACATGAGATTTAATGGATGAATTGTTCGCCACCACCATGAGTTCAAAATAAAAGGTTAAAGACTTAAATCAATGACTTACCACTATCCTGAACAAATTTCAACCTAAAGCTAAACCCACTCAGGAGTTTCAAATTGAGGTATATACTAATGCTCTCCCTGCTTCTATTTCCATGTTTGTAAAAAGGGATGCCAAGCATACCCTAACTAAAAAATTCGAGGAAGCCAAAAAAATTGAATTCCAAATGAAGGGATGTAAAGAGGGCTAGGTCTCACTAGTTAAGAAGGAATCTCAACCCCCACCCAGGAGAGGACTCTTGTTGACTAGACCCCGAGGGAAACAAATAGAACAAGGCCCCAAAAAGGGAAATGGAGACATAGAATACCTATAGTTGATGATAAATAAGTTGTCAAATGAAATCATAGACATGAAAATAAGTGTAGGGGAAGAAAACCAAGGCCAAAGGCCTTATAAACCCTTTTTTAAGAGAAACCCATAGTTCAAAGCAATTGAGCCTCCCCCATCCAACTTAAAAATCGACCTGGGAAATGTAGCATTTGACTCCTTCCGTACCTTCAATCAAGAGAAACATTTTGAAAGAGACTATCCACAATGGGTGCATGCCATGAATTTGATGGCCAATCGGTTCCTAGATGAATTTTCCCTTGTCGAACAATCAAGTGGCTCACCGATGAATATTGTCGATCAAGAAGACGTTGACCCGTCAGAAGAAACAATCATGAATCTGTGGGATCTTGACTTGCCAATGCCTTCCGATGATATATATGAGGTTCAATAACCACCCGTTGAGGAATTGGATGTGAAAACGCAAAGTAGGGTCAACCAATCTCAAATGACCTTACCATTCCACAAACTTCGAGAGGAAAACAAATAGTCGATCACCCGAAAGAACCTTTTGTCTCCCAAAGAAATCCTATAAACATCCATACACGAGAATCACCCAAGGTAGACTACAACATAGTAAAAGATTTAAAAATATTGAAGGAAAATGTATCGGTCATGGACATGTGTAGAATTACCCAGCAAAAGGACTTTCTGTTACAAGCCTTGAAGTTAGTACAAACCCCTATAACAAGCACTAACCAAGGGGAAAATCTAGCTCCCACTGAACTAAAAATAAACTAAATGTGAATGCTTTCTCTGTAGATAAAAAAAGGAAATCCTTGTGTCCCACTGTTCTTTTTAACGTTTGAAGTCTTCAACATAAACCTCCATAATTGTTTAGTTGACTCAAGGGAATCCTCTAATGTTATTCCATTATCTATTTGCAAGAAACTAAACGCAGTCCCACTCAAAAGTGATAAACACGTTATACAACTAGACATAACTCAGTTAAAAGTTATTGGAGAACTCAAGGATTTCATGATTAGAATGGATACACACCCGGAATTTATTCAAGTGATTGACATCATTGAAGTTGACATACCAGAAGTTTATGGACTTCTACTTAGTCGAGATTGGTCCAAGAAGTTGAATGGATATTTTAGTACAGACTGGGCTCACCTCTGGTTTCCATTAAAGGGACACACAAACATGATTAGGATTGATAGGGAAAGGTATATCAAACATACTGTCATCGATTTAGAAGCCTTCAACGAACCCTTGTCAGTCAATTTCCTTGTGCTAGGAAACTACTCCTACTATTCTGATTTCGGCAATTTCTCCCCTCTCTCATCTGATGTACCTCTTACTCAAAACTTCGAGATGACTATTCAATTAAATCTACGGGTAGCAGCGGAAGAAACCCTCTTCTATCAATAACCTTTATTGGAAACCAAAAACCAAACAGGTGGAGAGAAGGAAGTTAGTAGGCATGGAGAATCTGATGATTCTCGCTCACAAGTTTGGACCCTATACTTTGATGGGTCTAAATCGCAATAAGGGTCAGGAGCAGGATGTCTCCTCATTGAACCAAAGGGAAAACGACATTTCCTTTCCTACAAACTAGAATTTGAATGCACTAATAATATTTTCAAGTATGGAGCTTTAGTGCAAGGACTAAATAAATCCATAGAATTGAATGTGAAAGAACTAAAAGTTTTCGGGGACTCTAAAAGTATTGTTAGGAAAGTAAAGAACACTATACATTTCAACTCTCCCCACCTAAAAAATTATCAACATGAAGAGCACGGGCTAATAGAACATTTTGAGACCTTCAATGTTATAGTGATCCCCAGAACAAAGAATACTCTTGTTGATTCCCTCACCACTGCTGCCTTGATGCTATCCCCTTTAGAAGACTATGAAGCCTCCATGTTCGCTGTGGAACTACTCTACAAACCATCAGTGCCCAACAATATTTCTAATTGGAAGGTCTTTGAAGGAGATGAACAGATTATAAACTTCCTAACCAATCAGGAAAATTTTAAATACTTGCCTATTGACAATGAAGTATTCCAAGAACAATCAGTAGAAATGGATTCCCATGAACAAAGAGGTGAAATGGATCACTCTAAGAACAAACCAAAGTTTCACACAATATCGAAAGGTGTATCCAATTTGGAGAAACTCTTGACTTAAGGGAAAGATTCAAAGGGTCAACAAACACAAAGATAGGGAGCTCATGCCCCATGTATGAGACTATAAACCTAGGAATCCCAGAAAACCCTAAAAATATAAATCTAGGCAAGACAGTGTCTAAAGAAGAAATGAAATCCTATCTCAAACTTTTCAGAGAATATCAAGATGTTTTTGCGTGGTCCTACCGATATCTGAAAACTTATGACACTTGTATTATTCAACACACAATCTCGTTAAAATCTGAAGTAAAACCCTTTCAACAGAAGCTCCGGAAGTACCACCTATCCCTAGAATCCCTCATGTGGCAGGAGTTAAAGAAAAGACTAGATGCTAAAATTATCTTTCAGGTTAGACACTTTGCCTGGATAGAAAATTTGGTTCTTGTTAGGAAAACGTATGCAGAGATCCGTCTATGTGGATGTCAGAAACCTCAACATAGCATCAGAAAAGGATAACTACCCAATCCCACCAATGGAACAACTTGTTGAGGAAAAGATATGAAATGATGTTGCTCAAGCATTTTCAGATTTTGCTTGGCTAAATAAAAATAGATGGGAATATCACCCTATGTTTATAGCCAACAAAAATAACATCCTAATTCACAAGTATTGATTACAAGTTCTTAGGCTAGTCTTTTATCAATAAAAAGCTTGCTGGAAAATTACTTTTTATGTAATTTTTTGAATATAACAGTTGCTGAAATAAATGTAAAGACAGAAGTAAAGTCACCAATATGATAATCAAGAGAGATGAGACATAAAACTATTCTTTATTCCATTCCAATTCACCAAAGAGTCATTCTTTTACAAAATTTCATGCAGAAATTTGGGACCAAAGTCAAACTTAGACATCCCCGATGGAACATACAAAAGGACCTCTGACAGAAAATAAAAAACTGAAATCTAAAAGATGGATCAGCTTGCCACAGATTGTTGCCCACTCGACTCTACACAATAGCCTTTGTCAGTCATGAAAACTAGTCCACAAACATACAAGTCTACACAGACTATCAAATATAGATCAACACCTCTGAAAAACGAGTGTCAGAATGTTGTAATTCAACACTGAATCTTGTTGTCTACATTAAGAACTTTCTATCATAAAAAGAATTAGGCTTGTGATAAATTAAGGAATGAATGAAACCTAAACTATCTCATCATAAACTCAAAGAGAAAACCTTAGTATGATTATGCTTCTATCCTCCCCTGTTCCTCCCTTTCCTTTTGCCTTTAAGCAATTCAGAATTGGTTGAGCTAGTTGAACCACTTCATTAGTTAAGTTAACTTAAGACTCAACCAACTTTTTAGTTAAGGGGGAAAAGTAATAATCATAATAGGGGTTATAAATAAATAATAACTAGTAGGTGGGACCCCTTGTGACTCCCTTTAGCTCATCATAACATAACTAGTTAGTTAAGAAAAACACACCTCCTTGTGACTCCCATCAACATATTCACATTTGACAATTTAGCTCATGATATTTGAAATTATTTTCAAAAATATTGTTCATATATCCAAAATAAAATATGTTGTCCAAAAATTTCTGAATTCAACTGTCATCAACAATAGATAAAATAAAAAATAAAAATCCATATTTCCCACTCTGGGATGCAATATTTCCTTGATTTCTACTGTCAGCTTTCAATTTTCCTGAATTTTCCTTTGGTTGTGCTGAGCCTTTAGGCCTAATATCATTGATCACGTGGGAACAATTGTCCCTCAAATGCATCCGGGAAGACACGGATTTTTCAGAGCCATTGGAGCGTGAGGAAGGGGCAGCAGTGGATTTTCCTTTGTCAAGGGCATGGTGGGCCTCTATTTTCAACCTTTTTCTAGCATGAAAGGACTGTACTAGTGAGTGTGGGGAATCTTGGATAATGAGGTTAATAGGCATTGGAGAAGGTAGGGATAAATTAGGCCGGCCACGATGTTGGGAGACTATCGGGTGGACAATCTCTTGCCATCCATCATTTTCTGGAACCTTGGGTTGTAATGATATGTGAGGAGGCACAGGGATACCAGGGGCTTGCGGGACTTGGAAAGGAGGCGTTTCAGGCCTAGGTTGGACCACTCCTTTCCCAATCCAATTGAAAAATATAGCCTGAAACAACTGGCCAAGCTCTTGTGAGTCGGCATCAAAATGTATGGAGGACCTTCGCCTTCTTGGGCCTTTGTTCCAGTTACCTCTCCCTCGGTTTCCTCGGCCATGGCTACCTTGGATGAAAAAACTCATTCCTGCATGCATGATTGATTAGAAAATAGTCTTTTAAATAACCATACATGACAAATCTTACAAATATGAAATAGATTTGTCTCAACAATGTTTCAAACTCATGGAATCCAATCCATACAAATTGTTTAACTGTTTATCAATGAGCAGGGTGTGAATAAAGGGTCTTGGGATATGTGAGGGGTTTGTATTGAGTGAAACATGATATGATGAGGGGGGAAAAAATACGGTTACTACTCAAAGACAACAACAATCAACTACAAACCTAAGGAAACACCATTGTAATTCAACCAAGACATTGCTACTACCAACTACTTTAACACGGAATTTTTCTTGACTGTAATCAATTTTAGAACATGGAGTGAAAAATGAATCTGGGAAGGTGATGGGATTGTAATTAGCGAAAAAGTGAAACAATGGTGGGTAATGAGAGTGGGTATTTTTCATAAAATTAATTAATTAATCCATATATCCATTCTAAAAAAGGAAATACACCAACCAAATGACCATTGTGATCCAACAACAACTATTGTGTATTAACTAGTTCATTGTTCATAACCAAATATTTACACAATGTCAACAATCAAAACAATAGCATGTAGGGGGGCTATGTTTTCTCCCATTTATCCATAAGAAATTTCCAAATAAATACATAGTTAATTATTTTCACTTTGCTCATCAAATGCAGGCATAAAAAACATGTTCGATTATGTCTTTACATTTGTTTAAAAATTAAACTTCAATGTGGTCATATTGTCACATCACTCATTCCTATCACTGTTTCATAATGCATGACATTCATTTAACCTACCCAATGGAAAGTCAACACAATGATCCATATTCATCTTGCAAATATCTTGGCTTGTCATTTAAACACCTAGATAACCAATCACCATTTCAACTCATGCTATGCTAGGAAATATACAACCATTAGACAAAATGAAATTTCATTTCTATGAATGTATAGGTCCAATTTTTCCTTGACTCTAAACATTTAAAATGCTATCCATCCAACACAAAGAGGTAGCAACAACATACCTGACTTCATAATACAAATAATCGAATTGCAACAAATCCATGTTTAAAACTCTGTGACTATATCTGAGTGTGCAACCCCAACAAAATATCCATAGTATACAGAGTGGGCAGCCATAACTAAAAAACCATGATGAAACATTCCCATTTGACAATATTAAACACATAGTCACAGTATCATCAACTCAGCCCATCGTGTCAAGCTATCAATATAATACAGTATTGCTCAAATTAATCAAACTGCAATCAAAACCATGCTATGTAAAACTTGGGTTCATCCTTGATGATGCAATCAAATAACCATAACACATACAGTGGATGGAATTTCCATAGTCATCCCAATTGAAATAACCATTTGGCCAAAAAACTCATAGTTACAATGACCATTTATTCGTGGTGTAGGAACACTACACATACAAATGCATTATGTGTGAACATCATTAAACAATTGTAAATAATGTCGATTTTAACATCCCGATAATCTTCAATGCAAAAGACAGTGATTGTGTATCAACCCCAATCTTCAATCAACCAATTCAATGTTGAGCCTATTACTTGGACTATTGTAATAATCAACAACCTAACCTGACTTGCTGTGGAAACCACATATACCCACATATTGACATGAAGCGAAGTTGTGACTTACTCAATTAAAAACAATACTGGGTTATCAAAACACAAGGAGAATGAATGTCTATTTGATTTGTCTGATTAACCATGCAGGGTTTATCCATTGTAATAACACAGGCAGTGACTAGATACCAAAACTAACATGATTTTCACATGATCAACTGGGCGAGCCTGTTGACTATATCTGAGTGTGCAACCCCAACAAAATATCCATAGCATACACAGTGGGCAGCCATAACTCAAAAACCATGATGAAACATTCCTATTTGACAATATTAAACACACAGTCAGAGTATCATCAACTCAGCCCATCGTGTCGAGCTATCAATATAATACAGTATTGCCCAAATTAATCAAACTGCAATCAAAACCATGCTATGTAAAACTCGGGTTCATCCTTGATGATGAAATCAAATAACCATAACACATACAGTGGATGGAATTTCCATACTCATCCCAATTGAAATAACCATTTGGCCAAAAAACGCATAGTTACAGTGACCATTTATTCGTGGTGTAGGAACACTACACATACAAATGCATTACACGTGAACATCATTAAACAATTGTAAATAATGTCGATTTTAACATCCCAATAATCTTCAATGCAAAAGACAGTGACCGTGTATCAACCCCAATCTTCAATCAACCAATTCAATGTTGAGCCTATTACTTGGACTGTCGTAATAATCAACAACCCGACCTGACTTGTTGTGGAAACCACATATACCCATGTATTGACATGAAGTGACGTTGTGACTTACTCAATTAAAAACAATACTGGTTTATCAAAACACAAGGAGAACGAATTTCTATTTGATTTTTCTGATTAACCATGCAGGGTTTATCCATTGTAATAACACAGGTAGTGACTAGATACCAAAACTAACATGATTGTCACATGATCAACTAGGCGATCTTGTAATCGATTATGTCGACAATACATACCAATCAACAATAACCAATAGTAAACCCAACAGGCCATGACGATCTTCTCTATCAAACCTCGGACTTAAGGAGTTAAGGGTTTTCTCTGTGGCCAACATAGTGAGACTAGAGCCGACTCTTCTCTATGGTGAAAACCTCTGAGACCAACAGTGTATACACAGAAAACACCACAATTTACTTTGTGGATAGTGTGACGAAACCCGTGATAGGAGAGGTTATAACCAAAGGAGCAAGGCTCCATTTCATCCTTGTAACGATACTTAGCACATGCAAGGTATAACCCTTGTGTCTCTCCATTCAACCAACTACAATGTTGAGGTGAAAATAGGGCCAAGAGGAAGCAATATAACCCACTATGCGACCATTAATAGTGACAACAACCCAATGCCCAAATGAAAAAACCTCAGTGACACTAGTGCTTCCAACCATTAAACCCCATAAATCCAAAGACTGGGTGATACGAATGCATGAAGACAGCCAGTCACTCAAGACCAAACAAAACCCTCCAACTAAATCAGCAAGGATGACCAATAACACTATGGCTTTAAAATCATTCCATAGAAAATCGCCAACGCTTCATTCTAAAACCACCACTTTACACAGTTGCAATACTCAAGGAAAGCACAACCCATACATTCGAGCCAATATCCATTTCATAAACAGATCAGACTCATGGATGGCCAAAAAAGGACATACCTTTAATCCAAGCACTTAAAACATGAGCTAGTCAAGCAGCTCCTCCCTGCTTGAAAATTGTAGCATAACCACAACAACAAGGTTGAACAATAGCCTGACTAGGGTGGTGGCCAATGGAAGGAGTAAGGGTGATGTGCAGTAAATGCACATCGCCTCCACCCACAGTCAATTAATTCATTAGTACATGCCAACCATTAATCCATTAACTATTCATTTAAACCATGCATTGGAATTGACATCTATTACTTGTCAAATGCGCCACCCACATCATACCTTCCATTGTCATCTTGACCATAATACATATCAACTATATAATTCAATAAAGTGAACCATGTATCGAAACCATCACCAATAGCATGACCATATCACATTTCTAACTTATGCCACAACATAAATCAACCATGTCCCATATAACTAAACAAATTGCTAACCATTATCTTATCGCTAGGTTTAAATAATGACCATTAAAATTCAATGCATGTACAATAGCATATAGCATAGTTTAAATTATTCCCTTCGCATCTGTTGCATTGTTTTCATTTCTTTCCAATTTCTTGTATATGTTGTTTCTAACATGTTTATTATGCAGGTCTCCTAGTAATAGATCCCAACAACTGATAGCAGTAGTAGCAAGAATCACATAGGTCGTTGTAAAATAAAACTTGAGCCTAGAGTAGCATAAAAACACAAAATATGCCTTCTCAATCGCCAATAAACCAAGGTTATATCTCCATGTAAGAAGTGTCGAACAGTAGCACAACATCAGATAAGCACCAAACCTTATCTCCAATCTACAAGGGGGTACCACCTACTAGTATTATGTATCTTTTATAATAATAGGCTTTAGCAACACTTTGTAGGAAAAACTTCATTGCGATTTTAATCGTGAACACAACTCTTGCAGAATGTGTCTGGTTCTGAGATTTTCTCCCTGCTAGATGGTTTTTCAGGTTACAACTAGGTTCTAGTTTCAGAGGAAGACCGATTGAAAACTACCTTCTGAACCAAATGGGGAACCTTTGCTTATAAACGCATGCCCTTTGGGTTAATTAATGCAAGATAAACCTTCCAGAGGCCAATGGACGTATATTTTTGTGGATTGATCAACAAGTGTGTAGTAGTCTATTTGGATGACGTAACTGTGTATTCAAAGAACATAGAAGATCAAATCCAACATCTAACTCATATTTTTGAAAGGTGTAGAAAATACAGTATATCTCTAAACCCTAATAAAACTATCTTTGGTTTTGAGGAAGGAAATTACTAGGTCATATTATATCTCAAGCAGGAATTTGTATAGACCTAGAATGAATTAAGGCAATAGCTCAACTTCCCTTACCCCACAACAAAAAGGCTATGCAATCCTTCTTTGGGAAAATCAATTTTGTGAGGAAGTTCACCCCTAATTTTTCTGAAACCATCAAAGCCTTACAAAATATTATTCGCAAGGATTTTGACTTTAAGTGGGATGACGAGCGAAAATATGCTTTCAACAATATCAAAACTGAATTATCTCAAGCTCTGGTGCTGCGAAGTTCTGACTTTAGCAAAGATTTTTTCCACTATACTTTTTCCTCCAACCAATCTTTAGATGCAATATTGACTCAGAAGGATGATGACAACATTGAGGTGTCAATCTCATTTATGAGCACTAATCTCCAAGGGACCGAACTGAGTTACCCTGCTATAGAAAAACAGGCTTATGTGGTGTGCAAAGCAATAAAACATTTCAGATATTACATCCTAAAAAATCACACCAAAGTCATTGTGCCTCATCATGCAGTGAGATCCCTATTCACTCAACAAGAGATGGGGGAAAGAAGAGGAAATTGGATGGTATTTGTCCAAGAGTTTGATCTAGATATAAAACCTGCCAAACTAGTTAAGGGATGGGGATTGTGTAAAATGGTTGTCGAAGCCCAAGACTAAGCAAATGAAGACTCTGGGTGGAAGAATGAATTGGCATTATGGTGTAGTGAAGCTTTATATGTTCCCCTGGGAAAGGAGTCTTGGTATGGAAAAATAACTTATCTCCTGCATCACGGGACTTGCCAAGAAAAGATAAACCCTAAGGAAAGGAGAGCTCTCAGACTAAATTCAACACAATATCGCCTCATAAATTCAGTGCTCTTCCATGTAAATTATGATGGGTTTCTTTTGAGATGTCTCGAACATGAAGATGAAGACAATGTTCTGAAGGAGCTCCATGATGGTCCTGCAAGTGGACACTTTGCAGGGAACACCACCACTCACAATATACTGAGAAATGACTATTTCTCACCTACTTTGTTTAGGGACACTCATACATACGCTAGAAATTGTAAATCTTGTCAAATAAGCACGGGGAGGGAAAAGAGAGTAGTTGTCCCACTCCAACCAGTGGCCATATCCAGACCATTCGAGCAATGGGGGTTAGATTTCATAGAAGAGATTACCCCGAGTTCTTCAAAACAACAAGGATACATACTGACCGCAATGAACTATTTCATGAAATGGGCAGAGGCCATCCCTCTAACTCACGTAAATAAAAAGGTGGTAATCCAATTCATAGAACAACAACTAATCACAAGGTTTAGTATGCCTTATGTTCTTTTATTTGACAATGTCGCTTACTTTTCTTCCACCCTAATAACAAAATTTTCTCTAGATAAAGGAATCATAATCATATACTCTACAAACTACTATCCATAGGGGAATGGAGTGGCAGAATCAACCAATAAGAACCTAGTGAGGATCTTGAAGAAACCAGTTGTATAAAATTAGAGGAATTGGCACAATTCACTTCATAACGCCTTATAGGGAATTGATACCCTCCTCATGCTCGAAGAAGAAAGGGAAAAATAAAAATCAAAGTTCGTCGCTCATCAGTAGGTAGTTAAAAGGTGGTTTGATAAGCATAAGGCCAAAGAGAAGAATTTTGAAGTAGGAGACTTAGTCCTGAAATGGGATAGAGCGAATGAACCGAAGGGAAAACATTCAAAGTTTCAGAATCTATGGATTTGACCTTTTTCAGGAAGTTGATAAACTTGGGGAAGGCACATATCAGTTGCAAAATTTGAGGGGGGAAATCAATGCCCTCCTAGTGAATGGACAAGCCTTAAAACAATTTTTTTTTTCAAATATTAAAAAATGCGTGTGTTTTCATGTTATTTTGTTTTGTAGGTATTAGGTAGGTTGATTGCGAAGTCATTTATTTATTATTTTATTTTTTAGTATTTTGGTGCAATAAATTTTTTTTCTGTAAGGCATTGGTTGATATTAATCAATACAGTGTAGCAAAATCTGTTCCTCACTCATGCTTACATACAACACAAGAAACGTTGGGAAAACTATACTTTCTTAAAAGATTTTTGCATCTAATCATAGAGAATAAACAACCTTGGGAAATGATGAAGTGTCTTCCTGGTGGTTTGGTAAAACCTAAAGGGAAATATGGTAAGTTGGAAAGGACCACATGTACCTCAAGATAGAGTGAGGAAGAATTTCACCTTAACCATATCATCTTGCATATAACAGATGTCCTCCTCTCCCACTCGCTCAGGGCATCTCTCCCAAAAATAAATCAATTATATAAAATGTGCATGAAGTAGGAGAGGGTATGAATATAACTCCACTGAGGCTATGGACGCTTGTTGGCAGCAGAACAAGGTCTGTGACATCGGGATGACTCTGTCAGGGCTATGGAGGCTCGCTGGCAGTGGAGAAACACCGTAGCAAGTGAATGATAATAACTAAAAGGCATGGGGCCAATTAATGTTGTACTCAACTCTTGTAAAAAGGGGGCATGGGTCATGTTCAAGAGGAAAGAAGGTGGAATAAAGAATGAAACTCCATAGGTGGGCCCATATTCACAAACCGGGGAAATTTTAAACACNAAAAAAAAAAAAAAAAAACACTTAGGTTCTTAACCAGCTTCTGCATTAGCTAAGCTCAGGGAAGGAACATAGATTCTTCTTTCGCCCAGTAAATCACCATTTGTTGAGCACTCAACACACTCTAAAAGCCTTATGAAATTTTATCACTTTTTGGGTACTAGTTGTTTTCTTTTACTTTCTAATTTAGTTTCACTTTGGGGGATGGTTTATTTTGATTTTGTTTTCATGATGACCAATGCACTTGCTCGGGGTCAAGAAAAATCTAAAAAATACTGAAACAATAGATTTTTTCTTCATTAAACAAACCGATGATAGCCAATCCCCAATACACTTTCAGCATCGGGACATTTTCGAGAGAGTCGACCCGGGAGAACTTGGGTAGGTTTATCGTCGATCGTCAATCCTTGATACTTTTCGGCGTCATCAAGATAGGATCAGTTTTTAGAACGTGTAGCTTAAGAAAAGTCCTGATTTTGATTAACACGAGTAAATGAAGATGTCGGTCTCAAGTGCCATGTGTCTTTTTCGCCTAGGGATGTCGCACAGCCTGGTTTCATCCCAAGTCATATTGAGGTTCCCTGTGTCCTAGTCACACCTCCTAGTCATTTTTTCCACAGCATCTCTGTACGAAAAGATCAATCGGCGTCGGAGCTTTTGCAAGAAGATATCAATGAAAATTGTTTGAAGCAAAATCCTAACCCCCAACTCACCAAATGGACTAGAGAAACGATGGTATTTTTTCGGCATAAGATACGATCGAATTTTGACATTTAATATACTAGTTAATTCTTCATCCCACATTTGTTGCTACATCATGCGCCGATTGAAAAACAACAATTTGAAATCGTCGATAGGTCAGGTTACAACCCATGCCCATGTCATCAACCCAAAATCAAATTTAATTTTAAACATCTTTGAAGATCTGGTGGAATATTTAATAGAACTACACTCATAACCCAAATTGAATAGTTGATGCGACAAGGTAAGTTCATCCATGTTTAAATATCTAGAATGATTTTGAACGATTTCATTCTGCACACAAGTTTGAATTCCATAGCATTCAAAGAAGCAAATCAAGTGTCTCGAGACTGTGTTGATCATCATATTATCAAAACTGGGTTAAAAAAGTTGTAGAGGTATGTGTTCAAGTTTGTCCATTCGACAGTCGTGATTTATATATGCATCTAATTTCTTACATGATCTCTAACTATGTTCTAGCTGTAGGTAAAATGTTGTCGAGAAAGCCAACCACCAGACACTCATCAAGAGCACCCAAGCTAAAGGAAGTTGAAACAGGGGAAGGTTCTTCTCCTGTTACAATGAGGCAGTTGGAGTACACTCCCAGGGAAGATCCAGTCATAAAAACCTCAACAAAGAAATCCTTTGTCCAACCTCTGGTCTTCGGTGACATGGTTGCAAGCACCAGATCCAAAGTAATGCTCCCACAGTGGGGGGACCTTCTCAACATAATTATTCGGGAGGAGTACTCGAAATCTATCCCACATAGTGACCCAGATGTAAGGACGCTCGATGATGAGGTGTTCCCAAACATTCGACGGTCATATTTGCACATGGTATCCAGCAGAACCCCAGTTTCCCATTTTCATATAGGTTTTGAAGTGGTTGATCGACCATACAGACATGCAAAAATGTTCAATCAACGATGTGAATGGCGGGTGTGTCATATTTTTCCTCCCGACAGAAGTCCAGACATACTACAATCTCAGAGACCTAGAGGAGCAACTAAACACAGACTTCGTAGTGATGTTCTACAAATTCCATGACACTAGCCGACTGATGTCCTCATGGTGGAAGGAGGACAAGAATTTTACCAACCAGAGCAATGGATGGTATGGGACCGTTAACTTGAGGGATCCACACATCTATTTGATGGCTCTCATCTACCAACTGTATGGAGAGAAGGACTGCTCCAAGTTTCTTGAAGCATGGATGCTCTTGGCATACACAGTGGCGATCTCCGAAAGTAGCTTCAACTGGGGAGAGATAATTTCCAAACAATTGAGCATCTGTTTACAGTAGGCTTAGAAGCCAAAAGAATGGGAAGCACCTTCTTTCCACATGGCCTCCTACCTGCTCGATGTCATCTATGCAAGAAATGTCTTCATCGACATGAATTTAAGATGGCATGTTGCAGAGCTCGCAGTCCACATTTATTTCAAAATACTATGGGAGAACATGTATAAAACATCCTACACACTCATTTGCGATGAATTCATCACTAATATTCATTTTATTATATTTAAAAAGGAATGCCTGAGATTATCCGCAACAGTGAAGAAAATGGTAGCGAAGGTAGGCCACTGGTATTTAGATGAATTCACAACCTATATCAGGGTGTTAGGGGCCAATGGAGTGCCACATCTACTACCCTCTCATGTCCCATAATGGCTCATCATGGGAGAAATATTCTATCAGACTATCATGTAGGGATATAATGCCACACTAGTCAAGGACAAGAAGAGGGCTTTCATACCCTACAATTTTCATGTGGGATTTTATTTGGTAAAGGAAACTACTCAATCCAAACAATAAGGGTTGAGACAACTTTAATTTAGGTTCTTGATAGGCCAATTCCGCAAGAATGACCCTAAAGGCCTAGTCTTCCAACATGCTTCGCAGGTATCATCATGTTGGCCATACACGCATGATAAATTTGAGGATGAAATTTCCACAAACTGCACTCAGGATTGGGAGGAGGTAGTACAGAGGATGGAAAAACCAAATATGACCAAGTTCAAGTCCATGAACATGGATGAACATGTGGAGAAAATAGAGAAGTCATCTCAAGAGGCCCTCAGATCCAGGGAAGAAATCAGAGTGGCGGAGACTACAGAGGCACAAAGAACAAGATTTGTCTTGCTAGAACGGGTGCATATAATCATTGATCAGTTGCAGAATGACCTTGATCTGGAAGAGATGTCAAGGATTATCACCAATGGCCCAATCAAAAGAAGAGGAGAGCCATGTGGCCTAGAGCCAATACAAATTGAAGAAATCCCCGGGCCATAAACCAATGAAGTTCCACCACCACAAATCAGATCACTAGGGGGGATTTCAACCCAACCTGAGATAGAAAGGACACTAGGTAGGACAAGTGTACCAAACCCCTTATTCAAATTAATAACCATATATGATGATGAGGAGAGTTCAGAGGTCTCCCTGGTGACTCCAATGCAGAACAGAGGAAAAATAACCTGAGAGAGAATATAGCCCAGGTCTCGATTCTCCAATTCAAAGCCTTCCATAGAGTGAGCATGAGGTAGAATGTGCCTTAGAAACTGAGCTACTCGACTTTCCGGGAACCCCAATGGACAGCTCGAGGGATGAGTTGGGATCGGGAGGTCGAAAAGAGAAATTTTCGTAGCAAGATATCGACACGCCGACAATTGATTACCAATTAAGTATCAAACCTATCCCTGACTCTTGAATATCATTCGATGTCTCGCCAGTCGATGCATAAAAAATGGAGGTCAAGCCATTAGGACATATAGAAGAAGTCTAGGAACCAATCCTAGAACAAATACATACGATCGAGAGCCTAGGAAATACTCTAACATGGGGAGAACAATAGATCCCAAAACCTATTGATGAGGTCACCGACATACAAGCAATCGCCTATGACAGGAATATAAAGGCCATCATGAAGAGGACCACTAAAAAGAGGAGGCTCACATTCGACAGTTCAATCCTCATCACTACAGAGGAGAAGTTTCTCAGCACAGAACACACCAAGACGTCTAAGCACATCGATGCATGGATGGCTATCACAGATGCCACATTAGATAGATAAAGAAGAGATGAAAAGGAGATGGTCGTTGCACTTAAGGAGTTGGAGCATCTGTGCCATTAAAAAATACTAACAGGACTCCACATAGGCCACAGTGTTTTTGAGAAGTGAGTTTCAAGATGCCTATGACAAATTCATGAATGAATGACACCTTTTCACTGCAGGTATAGATAATTTCCAAGAAGAAACCCTTATGGCACTAGCGACCTACAAGGACATCGAAAGGTGGTATGAGAAGGCTCACCAAGTAGTAGAAAGGATTGATTACATCAGCGTGGTTCAAAAGGGTCGAGACACCGAAGAGCATGATATTCGGGTATTGAGTGACAACATCATATATCATATTAGGAAAGCGGATGAATACAGGGTGAAAACGGCCTAGGAACCTCAACGTGAGATTCAACAGAAATGGGTCGATTGTGAAAATAGATAGGAAAAGATTAATCAGGAGATCAAATACATCGGCCTCATAGAATTCATCTCACCCGAGGACTTTGTTGACCTGCATGACATAGTCAAGTAACATCCAGAACAAGAATCAACATGGATACTAGAGATAGAAAAGGTGGCGAGCATGGTGCTAGGTCAAGTACAACAGTTCATGGAGCATCAGATCAACGCTCGAGAAATGTTGCAACGATTAAGTGTTAAAATAGTCAAGTATAGAGAACAGACAGTAGAAGTGAAAGAAATTTTTTCAGCCTCGATGGACCAGCATAGGTTCCCATATGCCAACACATGTGAGGAACTCTTCATCAAGCAATCAGAGTATGCGAAGAGTCATCCACTTTATTAAAACTATTTGATGATTCTTAGAGAATAGAGAGATGTAAGTGCCATGTGGCGATGTTTTGTTTTACTTAGCTTGCACTCGTAATAGCTATTTTTAGTTAATGATTCATTATAAATAAGAGGATTGACCTTTTAATGAAGGTCTATGGTTTTTGCAAAGACCCTCATTTTTGGAATTGTAAAGAACTATTTTTGAACTACCTTAATTGAGAATTCATGTTTAGGACCAGAGGAAAACTTGTGTTTTTAATCAAAGGCATTGTGTGATTGGATTGAGGAGGAACTACTTCCAACTTTATTTCATTAATGGATGTTGTAACAAGTAAGAGTTTTTTAGTCTATTGATAAGTTAGTTGTTCAATATTCTTTTTATCTCTTGTCTCTAATGATGAAAGAAAATCGTTGTGTTCATGTGTGATTGATGTTAGATATAAGGAAACTATTTTTCTTTCCATCATTTTATTGCATGTATGTTTTATTTTGATAATTGTATCTCATTCAATAGTTGAAATTCCAGCAAGTTAATGTGTCGGTACTAGCCTTGTCATAGGTGTGAATATATTTTTCTGCATGCTTGAGCACAAGGGTTATCCCAAGCTCATCCTTCTTCAGTAGTTAATATGCCCCATTTTTACTAGTTGGTTTATACCATCACACATCATTTAATAAGACCTATCTAATAAAAGAAAAGAAAAAAAAGAAAAAGTTTAAACTAAAGGAGGAACTTTCATAAGAAGATATCTTGTCAATCACTACATAAATCCCATCAATAAATTGGTTGGATCGAAAGATCTGGAGAACCATTCCACCATCAAACACTGCAAAGTCTAATTGGGCCTCTATGGTGGGTTTGGTTTCTTTTTTTTATGTTGGAATGTTTACAGGAAGAGTGTGCTTGTAATTTATGGCAAGAACAAAAGGCGAAGAAGAAGGAAGCGTAATCTCAGGAGGAGGAGTGAACAGTATGCAGAAATAAAATCTCATAAGAGATAGTGCTTTGCACTTTCCAGAAGTGCAGCTGAGGTCCAAGAGAAGGACTCACAGGAGGAGCAAAGATTGAGACTTTTGAACACTTAGAAAACCTTCTAAGTCAGAGTGATCAGAAATCTCAGAAGGAAGAATGACATTGGTCATTGGATCACCAATCCCAAATACCGATGATCGTTAGATCAACGTCCCGTGACCAGAGGAAGTGTAGAGGAGAAGTACAGATCTGATCTATTGGATCTGAGCACCGAGGATCAACAATCGTTGGATCCATAAATAAATGCACGAATGTTAATCCTTTGGATGAGCGTAGAAGAGCGGACTTGTCAAAGTCCCAAAGTAAGAAGTCAATGTCCATCATCAAGACTGACAGGTGACACACAATCCTCAACTCCAGAGAAAATCACTTCGAGGATTTTTTAGTTTGAGACTTGAAAAATCCGAAGTCTAGAGAGTCGCAGTAAATGGCATTCATTAGATCAGTTTGAAGTGGAAGGATAGGATAAGCTAGAAAATAAGCATCGAAGAAAGATCACACCGTCGATCTGAGAACATGATCAATGAACAACGTTTAGTTTGGGTATAAAGGTTTCGAGGAGGTTATTGTTTAGGGATTCTCACTTCGGAAGAATTGTTGACTTGAAAAGTTGAAATACCCAAAGTCCTGAAGGCTGAAGTCCCAAAGTGAATGAGGATCCACATTAGTAAGACTATGTCAGCAAGGACATGTGGTGCAATCAGACAATGACAAGTGTCAAGTTGATTCAACATTTCAAGTACGTGAAAATCACAAATCCGAGTGACACCTGGTAGCTACTAGGCTCATGACACGTCATCAAGTGATGTCACTCCGAGAGTTTTACCACCAGCAGATGCCCTAAGTCTCGAAGTCCCGAATGTTGAAGTCCCGAAGTGGATACGAGTCTTCTGATCTGAATATCACCTCGGATGCATTCTCAACCATTGATCTAGTACAGTGGAAGGACACGGTAAGTGGAAGTGTTAACCGACAATAAGTGGTTTCCACAACCTATGACTTATTCAACAGGTGACCACTTCGGAGGAGAATAAAGCATCAATCAGCTTAAAGTCCCGAAGTGCCAAATTCACTTATGATCGTTGATCGTGCAGGAGGGTACGTGTCAATGGATCGTGAAATCCGGGTGAAACTGCTTTGGGAAAACACGAAGGAGAAAGGTTTGATATTGTTGAAGGTCGAATTCCTAGAGCGGAGGATAGCCATTGGATTAAAGAGGAAATGCATCAGTGGATTTTAGGCTCCGGGAAAAAGAAAAGGAAGGATGAAAGAAAGTTGAGATTTTCGAACCCCGAATACCCAAAGGGATTTTGACTGTCTATCCAAAAAGGACACGCATCGTTGGATTGTGGACTCCAGGTGAAATACTCTGGGAGAAAGTGGAGTTTGAGAATCGAAACTCCCGAAGCTCGAAAGGTAAAATCGATCTCGTTCGTTGGTTTGGAGGGCCACATGTCACCTGATCATTGAGACTAAGGATCACACATGGATAGATGAAAGAAGGTAGGAAAGGAAGATAGATCAGAGTCATTGATCGAAGGAGCATCGTCAATATCATGATATCGATGGTTTTGTCGCATTGCAGGGTCAGAACATGCTCGGGTCTTAATTTTTTGTTAGTGGTCCGCAATTGAAACTATGATTTTTTAGAAAGGGTACATGGCAGCTGGAGGTGGATTGTGGGGAGAAAAGTGGTTTATCCCAAACCACTCTTGGACACGCTCGCAATCATTTGCCTACACAAGGATGTAACCCGACGTCACATGTGATAGGGGGATAACATGAAGATAGCTCGTGCCCGCAATCATTTGGTCACGAAAGACCATCGCCCAAGGTCATATCAAGAAATTGAGCTACCGCTCACAAGATCGAGTAATGGAAGCACCTTTTTGTATAGGCATTTGGTCACCGTCGATGGTCACGTGAAGGAAGGGGCTTAGAAGCCAAAGAATCCATAATTGACTGGTTGTAACTGCCAGAATGGAGTGATTGTATTGGCTAGAGAACATGAGGAGTTGTAGTGTGATTTCCAGAGGAGATAAAGAGTCTCGAAGTAACTGCCATTGGAATCAAGTCTGATCATAGAGACAATTGACAAATGGAAAAGTGTCAAAGTCTGTAACTGCAACAGAGAGGATAATCTCAATTATGACAAATAAGGCGAAGTGTCACACTGCCCGAGAAGGAAAAGAATCTTAGGATAATCCAATGATGAATAAAAGACTCAGTATAACCACCAAAGAAGATGATGAGGTGCATGGATGATCTGGAAGATGACTAGGGATGATAAATATATGCAGAACAAAGAAGAGATGGTTGCTTCTATTGAGTTTGATTTATGCAGGTAGATGCATGTTGTGTGAAGGAATTGAAATGAACAAAAGAGGCATAGCGCATAGAATGGAAATAAGACACAAAGAATAAAGAGAAGAAGAAGCAAGGAACATAAATGCATATCTGAGAGAGAAAGAGAAAGTCAAGGTGCACATACAAAGACAGAGAAGAAGATTATAAATCTCAAGAATATGTGAGCAAGAAAACACTAATGCAAGTAGAGCAGAGCAATGATGAGACTGGTAAGCCATTGATAAAATATTGTATCACTGTGATAAATTTATGAGAAGAAAAGATTTATATTTTAGGTTGGTAGGGATGTGCTAGGTAGAATTGTTCTCCTCAAAGTTTCAAGTGGGTACTTAAACACTAGGAGTTGTAGCTTCCATTTGGTTGCAACAAGAAAAACCAGGGTGGCAGGGTGGTGCAAGGGAGAACAATTGTTCTATGTTATACAGGTTGGTTCCCGTGTAACTAGAAGTTGGTGATTCCATCTAGTTGGTGTTGGAACACTCAGGGATTTGGTGGTTCCTTCTAGTGGGTGCTAGAGAAACCAGGGAGTTGGTGCTTCCTTCTAGTGGGTTCTAGAGAAACCAGAGAGTTGGTGCTCTCAGTAAGTTGTTGCTTGTAAAACAGAGGTGGTAGCTTCAAAGGGATTTGGTGCTCCTAAGAATGATAATGTACAGAAAATAAATATTACTTATCATATCAAGAAGAAGATTTTTTTTCCTTTATGGGTTTCTTCAGGAAATATCTATCTCTCTATATTTCATGTGTGTGATTGATGTTGAATATTCTATTGCTTACTTCCTTGCATTATTTTGATTGTCATTGAATGTTCTGTAAAGATTTTAAAATGGGCATAATTGTTAAAGCACAATAACAACATATTCACCCCCCCTCTCAGTTGTCCAACAATTGGTATCATAGCAGGTTCCTTTTATTTAAAGGTAGATCAGTAAGCTTAAACATGACAACTCATGAAGTAAATTCAACCAATAAGGCCCCCCTATTCAATGTAAAAAACTTTGGCTTCTGAAAGGTTAGGATGAGAACCTACATAATGGATTTAGGTGCAGATGTCTGGGATGTGGTAGAGACTGGTTATGTAAATCTAGTTGTACCAGCTAATAAGGATGACAAGCTAGAATCTAGCTTCAATGGTAAGGCTATGAATGGTATTCTGAGTGGGCTTGCAGAAGCAGAATTTGTAAAAGTTATGCACTTAGAATATGCCAAAGCAATGTGGGACAAACTCATTAGCAGTTATGAAGGTAATGAGAAGGTAAAGGATGCCAATATTCAAACCTACAGATTACATTTTAAACAATTAAATATGAATGAGGATGACATAGTTAATAATTTTTTCTTAAGAATAGAGGAGCTTATGAATTCCATGAAAGGTTTTGGTGAGAAGATTGAAGACATTTTATTAGTTCATAAGATCTTAAGATCTTTGCCTGATAGATTCAATCCAAAAGTTTTTGCAATAGAAGAACTGAATGATCTTAAGACTTTGTCTATTGATCAACTTCTAGGAACTCTAACTTCTTATGAAATGGGGATTAGTAAAGATAAATATACCACTAGATAAGAATCATTTAAATAAGATAATAATGAGGATTCTGAGCTTGATGAAATTGAAGCAAAATTTGTGAGAATACTAAAGAAAGGATTAGGCAAATACCAAGGAAAGTTTCCCTTCAAATGTTTTAATTGTGGAAAGATAGGTCACTTTTCATATAAGTGTCCACACAAGAAGAAGGAACGGAACTCTGAAGGTGAAGAGAAGTACAAATCCAAAATATTTGATAAAAATAAAAGTTTATGTGTAAACAATGATGACTCTCCAGAAGACACAGATAGTGACTCTTCCTGTGAAGATAAGGTAAATGACTTCATTCTTATGGCCAAAGAGGATTATGATAATTAAATCATAGGAAGTGGTGTTGATGATGAAGAAGATCTAGTTGACTTGGAATGAGAGATGATAAGTTCTTTGGAAGAGATTGACAGACTCAAACTTAAGAAGAGAAAGAAAAAACAATTGTTGATACAGTTCGAGAAAGGAAGTAAAAAACCTGATGAAGACTTTGCTCTGTTAAAAGTGGAATTAGAAGAGGCAAATAAAATAGAGGATATTCTAAAAGAGAAGTTATGAGAGAAGAAGGAAAGTTGTGAAGCTCTGGAAGAAGAAGTAGTGAAAACTAGAAAAGAGTTGGAGAAGTTTACAGACTTGTATCACCAAAATATGTCAAGTATCAAAGCCTCAAAAGGATTAGCCACCATTCTGAATCAGCAAAGGAATACAAAGTTGAAAATTGGTTTGGGTTATGAAGAGGGATCAAGTAGTGGTCAGCCAAGCAACAAAGAACCCATCAAGTTTGTCAAATCTACAACCAATGACAACATCAAACCTACAGAAACAAAGGAATATAATCAACCACCAAGGAGGAGTAAAGCAAAAGGTGCCAGAACTGAATCTGTAGAACAAATAAATAATACACCCTCTACTCAAGGAAATCATCATCATGGAATAAATCGACATGCTTAGAAAAGACAACCATTTTCCAGGTACAAAGATTTTTGTTATGGATATTGTTTCTACTGTTCTAAATTTCGACACAAAGATGTAAATTGTTCCTTAAGATTTAGACATGACAAATAAAGAAACCCAAGGAATAAATATCTTCCACAACAAATAATGAGACAACCAAGTAACAAAAAACCACATATTGCAAATGGTCAAATTAAGTTTAGAAACATGTAACTGACGAGGTCAAGAAATAATGAACAACTAATGAGTAGACAACGTTACATCGATCACTTTGACCTATTGAAAAATGAGATTGAATGATATAATTGTCATAACTTCAATCACAAGGTTGCACATTTCCATCTAAAGAATTACAAAGCAGATCCAAGGATAAAACCCATAGGTAGAAATGCCAGCGCATCGAAAAAGAAAGATAGTGAAAAATGTGGTCTAGTACTTTCTGCTCAAAAACAAAAAGACCCTTGGTATATAGACAATGGATGTTCCAAGAACATGACTGGAGACAAGGACAAGTATCTGTGTATAAGTAAAAGTATAAGGTTAGACAATAATGTTGATATTGAATCTTCCCCTGCAAGAAAAGAAGAAGAATCAGATACAATAAAAGAATGGTCTGTTAGCATTTATCCCATGGAAGAAGTAGAGGAAGAATCATGTCATGAGCTAGAAGCAAAAGTTGTGAATCATAGAAAGAAGGTTGAGAATTCAAACACCCAAATAAATTTCTTGAGTAGTTCCATGATCCTAGATGATATCTTGGATAGTCAGAGATCACCAAATGACAAATACAGTCTTGGATACAACAAGGAAAAAATCAGTACTCCTAAGAAGTATAACACATGTGCTTCATTTGTAAAAAGGGAAAGCAGTTATGACTCAAGTTCTTTAGGTTCAAAGAATGAAAGAAATACTGCAATATTTAGAAGATCAAATCAAGGAAGACATCTAGAAGCTACTCATACACCTCAAAGTAAGTTTATATGAGAGACACCTTCATGGATGAATCAAAGGAGGTATGAGAGTGTTTGTAACAGTTCTTGTTTTATCTTATGATGGATATGGTCATAAAAGCCTTGGACTGTAGGCATCATGAAAGAAAAGAAAAAAAACATATGAGCTACAATTGTGCAGTGTTCCAGTAGGACAGTAGAATCCTTTAGAAACACAAGGGGATTCATTCAGTTATGACAAGAAAAGGTTGATGAAGGAATCACAATAAGAGAGACGAGAAATATTGATCATACTACAGAGGACACAGCTAAAGTTGAAGATGAACAAGTCCAAGAATCTAGTATTTCATTCCAAGACCAAGAACTCCCCATAAAATACCACTTTATGAGAGAGAAGGTCACCAATAAGATTGTTCAAGTTCATTACATTCCAACCATAGAAAAATTGCATACATATTTATTAAACCCCTAGCCAAGACACCATTTGAATATCTCTGTCAGAAGTTGGGTGTCATCTCTTCTCTCACCTAAGAGAGTCCATCCTGTCAGGGGGAATTTGTGTTGGTTGAATATATGATACCTCTGAAAAGTACTGCAACAGATCAGGGGGGGCATTGTTTCATTAACATTGATGTCAAAGGGGGAGGAAAGGAGTGGTCTGGATGCTACAATTGGAGGTCCAAGCATAATAGCACAGCCTGTCAGGGTTGCCATCAATGCCAAAGGGGGAGATTGTTGGAATGTTTATAGAAAGAGTTTGCTTGTCATTGATGGAAAGAATAGAAGGTGGAGAAGAAGAAAGTGTAAGCTCAAGAGGAGGATCAAACAATATGCATAAATAAAATCTCAAAAGAGATAGTTCTTTGTTCTTTCCATAAGGGCAACCGAAGTCTAAGAGAAGGACTCATAGGAGGAGCAAAGATTGAGACCTTTGAACACTTATAAAACCTTCTAAGTCAGAGAGATCATAAATATCAGGAGGAATAATGACAGTGTTCATTGGATCACCAATACAGAATACCCGATGACCGTTAGATCAATGTCCCGTGACCAAAGGAAGAACGGAGGAGAAGTACAGATATGATCCATTGGATCTGAGCACTAAGGATCAATAGTAGTTGGATCCAAAAATAAATGCACGAAGGTTAAGCCTTTGGATGAGTGTAGGAGAGCGGACTTGTCAAAGTCTTGAAGTCTAGAAGTAAGAAGGGACTGTCCATCATCAAGACTGATAGGTGGCACACGATCCTCAACTCCGGAGCAAATCAGTTCAAGGATTTTTTAGTTTGAGACTTCAAAAACCCGAAGTCTAGAGAGCCGGAGAGCTAGAGAAAATGACAATTGTCAGATCAGTTTGAAGTGGAAGGAAAATATAAGATAGAAAAACAGCATCACAGAAACATCGAGTCGTCGATCTAAGAACATGATTGACGAACAATGTTTAGTTTGGGTCTAAAAGTTGCGAGGAAGTTATTGTTCAGAGATTCTCACTTCGGAAGAATTGGTCCCTTGAAAATTTGAAATACCTGAAGTCCCGAAGTGAATGAGGATTCCCATCAACAAGACTACATCAGGAAGGACACATGGTGCAATCATACAATGACAAGTTTCAAGTTGATTTGGCACTTCAGGTATGTGCAAATCACAAATCTGAGTGACACGTGGCAACTACTAGGCTCATGACACGTCATCAAGTGACATAAGTAAGTGACATCACAAAGGGAGTTTTACTCCAGGAGTTTTACCACCAAAAGATGCCCTAAGTCCTGAAGTCCTGAATGTCGAAGTCCCAAAGTGGATACGAGTCATCTGATCTGAAGATCACTTCGAAATCATTCTCAACCATTGATCTAGTATAGTGGAAGGATAGTGTAAGTGGAAGTGTTAACCAACAGAAAGTGGTTTCCACTGCCTATGACTTATTCAGCATGTGACCACTTCAGAGGAAAATAAAGAAGCAATCAGCTTAAATTCCCGAAGTGTTGAAGTCACTTATGATTGTTGATTGTGCAGGAGGGTATGTGTCAATGGATTGTGAACTCCGGGTGAAACTACTGTAGGAAAATGTGAAGGAGAAAGATTTGAGATTGTCGAAGACCGAAGTCCTGTAGAAGAGAATAGTAGTTGGATTAAAGAGGACACTCGTCAATGGATTCTCGGCTCCGGGAAAAATAAAAGGAAGGATGAAAGAAAGTTGATATTTGAGATTGTCGAAACCTGAATAACCGAATGGAATGTGACCATCGATCAAAAAAGGACACACATCATTGGATCATGGACTTCGGGTGAAATTATCCAAGAGAAAGAGGAGTTTAAGAATCGAAACTCCCAAAGCCCGAAAGGAGAAATCGATCTCGTCTGTTGGTTTGGAGGGCCACATGTCACATGATCATTGAGACTAAGGATCGTGTGTGGACATATGAAAGAAGGAAGGAAAGGAAGATAGATCAGAATCATTGATGCAAGGATCACCATCAAGATCGTGAGATTGATGGTCTCGTCACATTGTGGGGTCAGAACATGCTTGGGTCTTAATTTTTTGTGAGCGAGCTGCAATTGAAACCACGACTTTGGAGAAAGTGTACATGGCAACTGGAGGTGGATTGTGGAGAGAAAATTGGTTGATCCCAAAACACTCTTGGACATCCACGCAATAGTTTTCCTACGCAAGGACGTAGCATGAGGTCACAGGTGATAGGGTTTTAACATGAAGAGAGCTCACACCTGCAATCATTTGGTCATGAGAGACCATCACCCAAGGTCATATCAAGAAATGGATTTAGCGCTCACAAGATCGAGTTAGGGAAGCACCTTTTTGAATAGGCGTTTGGTCACCGCCGATGGTTACGTGAAGGAAGGGGCTTAGAAGCCAAAGAAGCCATAATTGACTGGTTGTAACTACCAGAACAGAGTGATTGTATCGACCAGAGAACTTGAGGAGCTGGAGGGTGATCGCCAGAGGAGCTAAAGAGTCTCGAGGTAACTGCCAGTGGAATGAAGATTGGTCATAGAGACAATTGACAAATGGAAAATTGTCAAAGTATGTAACTGCAACAGAGAGGATAATATCAACTGTGACAAAGAAGATGAAGTGTCACACTACCCGAGAAGGAAAAGAATCTTAGGATAATCCATTGATGATGAATAGACTCAATATAACTCTCAAAGAAGACGATGAGTTGCATGGATGATCTGCCAGAGGAATAGGCATGATAAATATACGTAGAACAGATAAGAGATGGTGGCTTCTATTGAGTGTGATTTATGCGGTTAGAAGCATGCTCTGTGAAGGAGATGAAATGCAAATAAGAGGCACAACACATAGAATGGAAATAAGACACAGAGCATAAAGCGCAGAAGAAGCAAGGAACAAAAATGCATATCTAAGAGAGGAAGAGAAAGTTGAGGTGTACATACAGATACAAATAGAATATCAGAAAGCTAAAGAAGATGTGAAAAGGAAGACACTAATGCAGGCAGAGAAGAGAAGTGTAGCAGAACAGTGATGAGATTGGTAATCCATTGATTAAATATTGTATCACAGTGATAAATTTATGAGAATAAAATATTTATATTTCAGGGTGGTAGGGAGGTGCTAGGGAGGACTGTTTTCCTCAAAGTTTCAAGTGGGTGCTTGAACACAGGGAGTTGTAGCTTCCATCTGGTTACAACCAGAAAAAATAGGGTGGCAGGGTGGTGTAAGGGAGAACTATTGTTCTTTGTTATACAGGTTGGTGCCTGTGTAACTGGAATTTGGTGCTTCCATCGAGTTGGTGCTAGAACACTCAGGGATTTGGTGCTTCCTTCTAGTGGGTGCTAGACAAACCAGAGAGTTGGTTTTGTGAGCAAGTTGCTTCTTGTAAAACAGAGGTGGTAGCCTCAAAGGGAGTTGGTGCTCCTAAGAATGATAATGTACAGAAAATAAAGATTAATTATCATATCAAGAAGAAGAGGTTTTTCCCTCTATGCGTTTCCTCAGGAAATATTTGTCTCTGTGTATTTAATGTGTGTGATTGATATTGAATATTCTATTGCTTAATTCCATTCATTATTGTGATCGTCATTGAGTGTTCTGTAAAGATTTTAAAATGGGCATAATTGTTTAAGAATAGTAACAACTGATTCACCCCCCCCCTCTCATGCACTGAAACTATCAGAGTTACATTTTTTTTCTAAAACTATTAGATTTCCATTTTTATGATATTGAAGAAGGCTAGAAAGTGACCACACTTGTTATTCTAGTTTAGATCTGCTAGCTTCAACACAACAACACAGACAAGTTCTTCAAACCAAAACAGACATAGACTATGGTTCCTCTAGCTATTATTCATCCTAGTGTATCCATGAACGAGAGGACCCTAAGTGTAACCACAAACCCCTTCATGAGTATGGGCATAGATAACTTGCAATGTCCTTGTTTCTATAAGTAGTAATGATCATGCAGAAGAAAAAATGCATGGGAGGATATATCTTGGACTGTAAAATATGTTTGTAACCTTTAATCTATCCCAGTGCTCCATCAAATCTTCTAGCATTGTTTATATTGCTCATTTATGTTCTTATAGGACTGCAACATCGTTTCCTAAAGGTAATATCTTTTGCCAATGTTCATCGAAGTAGTAATAAATAATTCCAATAGAATAAAAATATGCTATGAATGTATACAATCAATTGTTGATGCATTACTCTGGAACCTGTTATGGTATTTTTCTCTTGACCAAATTGCACAATGCTATGAATTATTTCGAAATTTATAGCAAATACATTGCTTGAAATGTTAGGTAAAGTAGGAGAATAACTAGGAAAGAGTGCATAGAAATAAGAATAGGATATTTCGACATAGACTATGTCCTGGATGAGGAAACACAGGTGAATATCATGACATAAAGAACTTGGGAAAATTTGGGAAAACCTGCTATGGTTCCTTCACTAGGAGGAATAGGATTGTTTAAAGGGAAGATGATAACCCTATGTGGAAGACTTACCCATATACCTATGATTGCTCATGGCACTTCGATAGAAGAATAATTTGATGTCATTAAGTTTGTTGAGAACAACCCCATTTGCTATTTTTCTAGGAAAAACTTGGGTTAAGAAAGATCAGATCCAAAGGGAACAAGAAGAGGAAAATATAGAACAGAAAAAGCAAGAACTAAAAGATTTCATGGCTAGGAGAATAGCATGCTTAATAAAAGAGGAGGACAAGTCGAAGCAACTAAGAGCTAGAGACATTGTCTTCGAAGTTGAACGAACGCAGGAAATCTTAAGAAACTTATCCATGCAAGAGAGTAGATCACTTACTCCATAAAAATAAGAAGTATTACTCTTGAATCCTTTGAAAGAACCACAATGGTGCAAAGTTCCTATGCCAAGAGGAGATAAGAACAATAATGGAAAAAGGAAACCAATAACTCAAATCACAGGAAATAAATCCAGAAAGCTCAACAAGAAGAAAGTAAAGCTAGAAAAATTGCAAGAAGTACTAGAGAGGACTTCGCAGAAAGAAGGTTTGAAAAATTGGAACTTCGCTGGGATATCAAAACAACGTAAATTGTCACTTCGCTAAGACAAAGAAATATGACCATTGGAGGCATCCCGATCATTAGAATGACGCTCCAGAATGGCTAGAAATGTAGTTATTGTCGGAACGTTCTCCATTGGACCGTTGGGACCGCACCACAATGGATGAAATTGCATTGATTACGGCATTCCTACCCGTTGGAGGGATCAGTTATGATGATGTCTATTTGTCCCATCGAGCATTGCACCATGAACACTTTTTCCAATTGTGATTATTCAAGTTGATTATTACCACGCCGTGATTATTGAGATCTCTCCACCCATGTTGTTATAGTGAGTGTTTGTTCACCGACCTGAGATATCAGATATTGAGTTTGCATGTCAGATGAAATTAGCCAAGGATATCCTAATATACCTCATGGCCGAGAAGGTGATGTCCGCAGGAATCCAAGCCTCGTCGATGAGAGGAGTGCAAGCATCCCTGTCGACTTCTCGTGGATCTGGACCATCTCGAGCTACAACAGAGAAATGAACCAAGCATCGTGATGACTTAGAGAATGTGAAGCTCATCCCATCTATCCTTCCCAACTACACCCCTCCTCTGGCTAGCATGGTGAGTCATGACAGTGTCCCGAGGGACTTCAACTAGACAGTCATCACTGCATACCTCCCGAAGGGAATACGCGTAGTCAGACCGCAGTTGGAGAGGATTCTGACATTGAAGATCATCGACTATAAATTAGGAGACCGCAAGAACTATGGTACGCTCACACCATAAAAGAATTTGACCAAGACAAAGGGGAAGAATTCGAAGGTCATCCCCCAGCCGTGGACCATGGACATCACGAGGTCCACCATCCTAAACATAATGAAGATACCCCACTTTGGAAGGCACAAAGAGGTTAACGCGTCCGTTAAAATCCTACTATCATGCTTCCATGGAGGTTACCTATGGTTGGATAGGCATATCATAGTCGATCTGGCATTGATCCATCAGATCACCGGATTAAGCATGCAAGGACCAGACCCACAAGACTTTTATCCAGGGAAGGTTGTAGATCGTGCCCTGGAACAAAGAATAAAAGATACCTATGGCGATGTGGAGAAGGGGAAGTGAGGATAAAAGGTAGCCTCCATCCAAAAAAATTCAGTGTGCCTAGCCTGCCAATTGATCGTTGGTAAGCTAGTAAGGAAGAACAAACCCACGCAGGTCACAGGGTTCATTGTTGACCTCGCGGGAAAATCCATTGAAGGTCTAAAAATGAAATGGGCAAGCTACCTCGTCAACTAGTTAGAGTAAGACTGTTGTGAAGCTCAGGATCAAGGCTATGAGTTCGATTTTAGTTGGTTGTTGATCCTCATCACCTTCATTTCTTGGGAGATGCCAGAAGGTACGACCTTCCCTAAAATTGAGCCATCTAAACCCTTAGCTGTGAAGTTCACTACGCTTTGGTATTCAAGCGACATGGATAAACAATGGAAATCAAATACTATGTTCCACGTGTATTACCTACAGTTGAAGAGGGATATTGAGTCTTTCCCTCATATGACGTCGAACACCCTGGACAGGTTCAAGCTAATTATGAAGTTCCGCGCAGATAGACATTTTATTTATATCACTGCGCATGGAGACGAACATAAAGAAAAGCTTCGATCCTACTACAAGCTCACAGAAGAGGACCTAGAACAAATAACTAAGGAATGGCCTGCAGAGCTCCTTATACCAGCTGGCCAAGAAGAACTGTCTGACCCCGAATGCATTGGAAGTCATGTGGTCACTCGCGAAGAATATGATGCACCCAGCAGTAGCAGGAAAAAAAAAATGGAAGATGTACAGGAAATAAACAACGCATCAGATTAGACTACATCAGATTCACCTAGCAGAGGAGGAGATGATGAAGTGAAAAAATAAGAGAAAGAAGGGGAAGAACACAAGAAGAAGTAGGTTGAAGTAACACCACCTAGGAACCCCCTTGAAGAGGTAGAGATGTCCAAGAAAAGAAAGGTTTCCCCAACAAAACCTACATCGTGGAACAAGTCAAAATATAGTAAGCCCAAGTTGCATACTGTGTTCATGGTGGATGACACCAACCTCATCATTTCCACTGTATCAAATACATCAGAGGATATTTTATAGCGCAATGAATAAAAACAATAATCCATGTATGGTGCAGACGCAGTGTATCTCTATGTCCGCTCACAAGATCGTTCAATCACCAAGTGAGCCGGAGAAACTCTTCTGATTCCCTACTGGAATCTCTTCTCAAATCAATCCACAGGTCCTTTTCGATGGCTTCCCTGTGCGAATAGCACTAGGTGTAAGTTCCCCTTCTCCATGCCACCACCACACTGTGACCAAGGCCCAATTCTAAAGTCACTTATCATAACTCGCGGTCTCTCAAATTCGTGAGTCGAAGCTCCCGACTCCTCCTTTACAATCCCGCAAGACCTGAAATCACGAAATGGTTTTGGCTCCTTTCTATCAGCGCCTCCCTTGCGCGACCGCCGGCTACGCTAAGCACTAGCGCTTTTCACCTCTCGCACTTTCATGAGTTCAAAGGTTCAACCTTGGCACCATCTTTCTTCTAAACCCCGAGAGGCGAGATTTGACTTTTCTCCTCTCATTCTCACTACTCACGACTTCGCGAGTTGAACACTCAAACCTTTGTTCCCTTATCTCCCAAGTCCCCGAGATGCGGGAGGTCAACAGGATGTTGACTCCTCAAAATGCGTGACGTGTGTCTAGCTGATTATTTCCTGGGCCCACCGTGTGGTTCTTCCATGAGTCTCTTATGTGCAACCTCGACCCTTCATGACTTCACTTCTCGCAATTTGGGGTACCCAAACTTTGGTCTCTCACCCGGCGAACCTCTGAGTTCGCGAGATCCTCTGATCTCTGACACCTATCCTCCTCATATGGACGGCTTAGATTACTTCGTGACTTCACTTCTTGCGACTTGAAGAGCTCAATCCTTGTCGTCTAGACCCCCGAAGTGTCGATACGCGAAATGCCGATATGGTGCTTGTCCCGACCTTCCTTCCTTCTTTCGCTATTTCGGGTATTAAAACACCTAAATGCTTCGACGCTTTGACCTCGGAACCCTCGAAGTTTCGATTCCTGATTTCCCGAAGGCCTCGATTTCTGCCACGCATCCCAAATGGATGGATGGCCCATATCAAATCTCGGGACTTCGCCAGATGAGAAGTCAAAAAACACTCACCTTCGTAAGTACCGGTGCCCAGATCTCCGAAATGGACGATCGCACGACACGCGTCCTTCCTCAAATCGACGGCTGCGATTCCTTCATTTTTTCGGGACTTATAATGTCTCGACTTCTCGTCGTCAGGACCTCCGATATCCCGAACGCCGATATCTCAATGCGCTAATGCCTTTCGAGACTTTCACCCTCATGTTCATGAAGTTTAAACCTCGTGCAGCTCCTATCAGATCCAACGGTTGATGGGTAATTGGACCAAGATCCAACGATCCATATCCTTTCTCCTATGCGCTTCTCTGTTGCACTGCCTCCTGGACATGAAATATTCTCGACGGTCAAGATCTCTCCGGCTGGATCCAATGAAAGCTATTTCTCCTCCCGAGCTTCTGCACGTTCTTCCCAGACTTGGAAGAATTTTGGATTCTCAAAGGCCTCGACCTTTGCTCAGTTTCTGCGATCTCTACGATCGTGAGTTCTCGCCTGTGCACATATGAAAACATTGCCACTCCTTAGCTTTGGGTACTCTGAACTCGCCAAAGAGTTCTATGGCTTCTGCACTCCTTACAGTTATGCTCTGTGCACTGAAATCACTAACCCTCCTGAGCTTTTCCTTTGAATCCTCAAGGGATTCTGGGACTTCTGCGCCTCTGCTGAGTCTTCACGCACACACAAAGGTGCTATCTGTCCTGAGATTTTCCCCTCACTCAAACTTCTAAGGAAATAATTCCTTCTCCTTTCTCCTCCTGCTAGAGAATGTAATGCCCTCCTGGATATCCTTCTGCTCAAGCAACCTCTTGTTGAAACTTTCAAGGTGTTCAACAACCCTACAGACATCCTTCCTCTTGGACTCTTCTACTAATTCCAGAACTCAAAGAGTTCTTTTCTCCTGTGCCTATCTGCACATCTACTCAATGCCCTCCTGGTAGAGTATTTTCTCATAGAACATCCAACAGTTTTGTCTTCTGTGTCCTCCTTACACCGACTCAATGCCCACTTGGTAGAGCTCTCATAATTCTTAATAATTCTGGATTCTGTCTGAACTCACAACAGTGTTCTTTTGTCTTCTATGCACTCCTTGCACCTGCTCAATGCCCTCCTAGTAGAGCTTCACAGAACTCCTCAGAGATTCTGTCTGCAACTATGTTTTCTCATAAATAAACTTGCCTCCAAGGTATTCAGCAACCTTGAGGTCTTCCTCCCGAGTTGTTGATTTCAGCTTCTGTGCCCACTTGGCACTCCTCTGTCTGACTCCGCAGAGTTTAGAAATGCACCCTCTGTGCACGGCTATCAAAACCCACAGCGTTCTGTCACACCCTCCTGGTGTGAAGCCTCAAAGACATCTCAAGCCTAAAACCAAACCACCTCTTGCAAATGCATAAACATAACATACCTTCATAGCATAATAAGAACACACACAGACAACCATTCAATCACATAAAATATGCAAGAAAAACTGTTGTTTGTATTAAAATGGAAAATGCCTGTTTACAATGGTGTTCCTGAGCACGGACTGTAACAAGGTCTCGGCTCCTTCTCATGCGCACTCACGCTAGCTCAATCATTCTACCAACTATTCCAAAATGAGATCGAAATCGATCTTTTACAAGACGGGGCTCTTCGAGCGCTTCCCTCCAACCTACCTACCCTATTCAATTACATTCAATGGTTGTCTAGTCCATAGATCAGATTTAGATCTCAGCCTTTCAAAACATTAAAGGCCTATCTACCTACAGCCTACACAAAGGCACGGCTTCACGGATCAACAGCCTAAAACATCTAATTACATTCATTCAAATTTTAAATGAGGATTGCGCCTCTCTTCAACACGTGATTTGAATTCGCTGACATGGTTGGTTGGTTGGCTGGATGATGTGGAGAGATGCTCCTGCATCATACTCCTCAGCTGAAAAATTCCTGAGGTCCTGCTCATGAGCTTCCCATCTTAGCTGTTGAAATCCTCCTGGATCCCAAACAAATTTTTGGAGTTGTTCATATGCTCCATCTCCCTGTTGTTATTGTTGCTTCTGCGCTACTGTTTTTTATTCTTTCCTTCTGCTCAGCCTCTCCTTGCTGACAGTTTCTGTTGACCCTAACATCAGCTCCCTAATCATCTCGATCACTTCGTCCAGCTGCTCTAGTGGTTGGCTCTGCTTTTGCAGTCTCCCCAGCTGCAAAAAATTTCTGCAATTGGGCAGATCATTGTGATCTCCCATGCCATCTTCTTCATCTTCATCATCTTTTGTGGCACTGAGTGTCCACTCTGTTGCAGAATTCAACTCTGCAATCTCTTCCTGACTGACCTGTTGTTTAGTCAGCCTCTCTGACAGCTCAACTTCTGCCAGATCCCCTGTTGGCCTTGGATTGTTTAGCCAATCCTCCAACATCTCCAACTCCATCTCCCATGGAGTGATCAATATGCTTGCCTTCTCTTTGACTTCTTTTGCTACCAGCTTTAGTGTTGTAGCTTTCTCAGGTTCCTGGATGAAAGCATTGACACACTCCTCAGAATGCTCATTCTCTTTCTCTTCTTGGGCAGCTTCCCAAGTCTGCTCCAATTCTTCCCTGACAGTCTCAACTGACTGTACTGTTTCTTCTGCTGCTACCTCTGCAACACAGATCTCTGCCTCCTCTAGGCTGTGTGATAGAAATACCTAAATTCCCCCAATCATCAGAAGACTTACCTGATATTCCTCTTCTGTCAGCTGCACCTGCTGATCCAAATCTACCTCTGAGCTCAGCTGCTCTGTCATCTCCTCAGGCTGTTTTAAACTCACCTCTGAGTTCATGAGACCCTCATATAGTCTCTTATGCTCATCCCTGCCCACTTGGCAATATGGGATTTTCCTGTTGCCCTCCTGGCAGTCTATGGAATCAACTGATCCCATCTTTGTTCCCTTGCCCTCCTGGAAATGTGAAATTACCTGGCTGTCCTATTGATAGACTGTGAGACCCCGCAGTGGTCTCAACCCTTTGCCCACCTGGCAATTAGGAATTTTTTATCTTACCTCCTGGCAGTGCTTGAGATCTTCAGCTGATCCCAATTCATCCTTACTACTGAGACTTCTCCCAGTGTTTGGCTTACATATCTGAACCCTTTTCTCTGGTCTGTTGAGGTTTTTAGCAGGCCTCAACCACCATTTTAACAGCTTACACTGTCTTTTAGCCATCAACTCTGGGCTTTTCTGTCTAGTGTATCTTCGGACTTCAGTAGCCATATCGCTATCCCTATCTGCTCTCTTGGCAAACCTGTTGTTGTCACTCTAAAATCTTGAGTGTTCCAGCTTCTCCTACATTCCTCCTAACTGTCTTCTTCTCCTCTTCGCTTCACTTGAAATCTACAGATGAAGTCTCGCTCTGATACCAAACTTGGTGCAGACGCAGTGTATCTCTACGTCCACTCACGGGATCATTCAATCACCAAGAGAGTTGGAGCAACTCTTCTGATTCCCTACTGAAATGTCTTCTCAAACCGACCCACAGGTCCTTTTCGGTGGCTTCCCTGTGCGAACAACACTAGGCGTAAGTTCCCCTTCTCCGTGCGACCACCACGCTATGACCAAGGCCTAATTATAAAGTCACTTATCGTAACTCGCGGTCTCGCGAATTTGCAAGTCGAAGCTCCTGACTCCTCCTTTCCAATCCCACAAGACCCAAAATCATGAAATGGTTTTGGCTCCTTTCTGTCAGCGCCTCCCTTGCACGACCGTCGGCTAGGCTAAGCACTAGCGCTTTTTGCCTCTCACACTTTCGCGAGTTCAAAGGTTCAACCTTTGGCATCTTCTTTCTTCTAACCCCTGAGAGGCGAGATTTGACTTTTCTAATCTCATTCTCGCTACTCGCAACTTCATGAGTTGAATGCTCGAACCTTCGTTCCCTTATCTCCCGAGTCCCCGAGACGCGAGAGGTCAACAGGGTGTTGACTCCTCAAAATGCATGACGTGTGTCCGGCTGATTATTTCCCAGGCCCACCATGTGGTTCTACCACGTGTCTCTTATGTGAAACCTCGACACTTCGTGACTTCGCTTCTCGCAACTTGGGGTACCCAAACTTTGGGCTCTCACCCAACAAACCTCTGAGTTTGTGAGATCCTCTGATCTTTGACACCTGTCCTCCTCAAATGGACGACTTAGATTACTTCACAACTTCACTTCTCAAGACTTAGACTACTCAATCCTTTTCCTCTAGACCCCCAAAGTGTCGATACACGAAATGTCGATATGGCGCTTGTCCCGGCCTTCCTTCCTCCTTTCACTATTTCGGGTATTAAAACACCGAAATGCTTCAATGCTTTGTCCTTGGAACCCCTGAAGTTTCGATTCCCGGTTTCCCGAAGGCCTCGATTTATGCCATGCGTCCCAAATGGATGGACGGCCCATATCAAATCTCAGGAATTCACCAGATGCGAAGTCAAAAATTGCTCACCTCTGTGAGTCCTGATGCCCGGATCTCCGAAATGGACGATCGCGCGACACGCGTCCTTACTCAAATCGATGGTTGTGATTCCTTCGTTGTTTCGGGACTTATAATGTCCAGACTTCTCGTCATCAGGACCTCCGATATCCCGAATGTCGATATCCCAATGTGCCAATTCCTTTCAGGACTTTCACCCTCCTGTTCACGAAGTTTAAACCTCGTGCAGCTCCTGTCAGATCCAACGACTGACGGGTAATTGGACCAAGATTCGACGATCCATATCCTTTCTCCTGTGCGCTTCTCTGTTGCATTGCCTCCTAGACATGAAATCTTCTCGACGGTCCAAATCTCTCCGGCTGGATCCAATGGAAGTTGTTTCTCCTCCTGAGCTTCCACACGTTCTTCCCAGACTTGGAAGAATTTTGGATTCTCAAAGGCCTCGACCTTTGCTCCATTTCTGCGAGCTCTACAACCGTGAGTTCTCGCTTGCGCACATATGAATACGTTGCCCCTCCTGAGCTTTGGGTACTATAAACTCGCCAAAGAGTTCTGTGGCTTCTGTACTCCTTGCAGTTACGCTATGTGTGCTGAAAGCACTAACCCTCCTGAGCGTTTCCTTTGAATCCTCAAGGGATTCTGCGACTTCTGCGCCTCTGCAGAGTCTTCACATGCACACAAAGGTGCTATCTTTCCTGACCTTTTCCCCTCACTCAAACTTCTAAGGAAATAATTCCTTCTCCTTTCTCCTCCTGCTGGAGAATGTAATGCCCTCCTGGCTATCCTTGTACTCAAGCAACCTCTTGCTGAGACTTTCAGGGTGTTCAACAACCCTGCAAAGATCCTTCCTCTTGGACTCTTCTACTAATTCCAGAACTCAAAGAGTTCTTTTCTTCTGTGCTTATCTTCACATCTACTCAATGCCCTCCTGGTAGATTATTTTCTCACAGAACATCCAATAGTTCTATCTTTTGTTACCTTCTTACACCGGCTCAATGCCCACTTGGCAGAGCTCTCGGAATTCTTAATAATTCTGGCTTCTGTCTGAATTCACAACAGTGTTCTTCTGTCTTTTGTGCACTCCTTGCACCTGCTCAATGCCCTCCTAACAGAGCTTCAAAGAACTCCTCAGAGATTCTGTCTGCAACTATATTTTCTCATACACAGCCTTCCCTCCAAGGTATTCAGCAACCTTGAGGTTTTCCTCCCGAGTTGTTGATTTCAGCTTCTGTGCCCACCTGGCACGACTCTGTCTGACTCCGCAGAGTTCATAAATGCACCCTCTATGCACGGCTATCAAAACCTGCAGTGTTCTGTCACACCCTCCTGGTGTGAAGCCTCAAATACCTCTCAAGCCTGAAACCAAACCACCTCTTGCAAATTCATAAACATAACATACCTTCACATCATAATAAGAACACACAAAGACAACCATTCAATCACAGAAAATATGCAGGAAAAATTGTTGTTTGTATTAAAATGGTAAATGCATGTTTACAATGGTGTTCCTGAGCATGGCCTGTAACAATATCTCGACTCCTTCTCATGCACACTCATGATAGCTCAATCATTCTACCAATTATTCCAAAATGAGATCAAAATTGATCTTTTACAAGAGGGAGCTCTTCGAGCGCTTCCCTCCAACCTACCTACCCTATTCAATGACATTCAATGGTTCTCTAGTCCGCAGATTGGATCTAGATCTCAACCTTTCAAAACATTAAAGGCCTATCTACCTACAGCCTACGCAAAGGCACAAATTCATGGCTCAACAACCTAAAACATTTAATTACATTCATTCAAATTTTAAATGAGGACTGTGCCTCTCTTCAACACGTGATTTGAATTCGCTGACGTGGCTGGTTGGCTGGTTGGATGACGTGGAGAGATGCTCCTACATCAATGTATGATCTCATTGAAGTAGATATTAAAGGAATATAACAGGCTCTCCATTCAAGCCATGCAGTGCCTACTGTATCATTGTCAACAGGGAACATAGAAGTAGGAGATGATCCTGCCTAGCTAGGCAGGATAGCAGATGTGATGGAGGTTCGCCTTCATCGTGTCTAGGAGGAAAAGGAATAGGCCATAGAGGCCCTAAATCAAGAAAAAGAGGAATCCATAGAACAACGTCGGGTTGCGCAGCAAGAAAAAGACAACCTCCAGGCGAAGTTTGCAGAGGATAGAGCGCAGATCTAGAGGGAGAAAGAAAATTTTCTCGCAGAGCACATTGGAGTTAAAGAAGCAGTCACTAGATAACTTGACTCTGTGACGGGCTTAGAGAATATGGAAGAAGACTGGGTGGAGAATCAAGTGGGATGGCTTACCAAATCCATTCAACAACTCCAACAAAGAGTAGCAGAATTGGAATTACAGACAGTCCCAAGCACTCTGCAGGAGGTGGAAGATCTAAGAGAAGAAACTATGAGGAGTGCAGTTGAGAGAATCAAGGCATTAGCCTTGCGATGTAAATAGCTCAATAGTATAAGTACATAGACCTACGAGTTCCTTGCAGAGGACCTTGAGCTCAATATACTGGAGTCACAACTCTAGGAGGCCAAGCAGCAAGCAGTAACAGTGCAAGCACAGTTGAAGCTACTATCACTGGTCGAGAGGATGAAAAGATCCCAGGAATAGCACATGGTTCAGCAATAGGCCCATGCCATTCAGAACAAGGTCATGGAAGTAACCCAAAGACTCCATCAAATGCAGGATGAAGCCTACACACGTTTTTAGGATATTGAAGGCCAAGGTGCACAGCTAGAACAATTAGTCACCTCAGTTGAACAACGATTGGAAGGACCTATCACTGAGAAGGTCATTCAAGAGTTCATCGAGTAGGAGGCTCTGGCTAAGAAGCAGGTCGAAGCTGCTTGAGCCAAGCTTGAGGACTTCGAGGCAGAGTTACCGAGATCAGAGTGACTCAGGATGAGTCATAGGTGAGTGTTGGGGGCCTGTTGGCCCTTGACCAAGTTTTGGAGAACTTGGGTCACGTTTGACCGATTTTGGGACTTCGACAAGTTGGTTGAAGACAGAGCTCCAGGGGAAGCCGATATCATGGGATCTCGCCCCCTTTTTGTGGAATTTTTGGGTTTAGGGTTTATGTAACGGGTTATGGGATGTTGGTCCATGGGTTTTCCCATGCTTTGGCCTTTTTGTAATGTATAAATAGATATCTAGACGATCTAAGAAAGTAGTGAAGTAGTAGTGAATATTTGTGTCTTAGTGCAGATCTAGAGGCTTTGTGCATGCTATGTGTTAGGACTTGCAGAGATAAGTGCAATTGATTGTAAGAAGCTGGTGTGAATACTGTGTAAGAAGGATTGTTGTTGTGACCTAACTCGGGGAAGGAGGATCTGGCAAGGTGTGTGCATATCTCTTGTCCTATGCAGAGTGGGGTTTTTGGGCTCTATGCATGTAAGAATATTGACAGAAGTTAATAAAGAAGAAGAAGAGTTGGTGGACGTAGCCCTGCGCTGGGGGTGAACCACGTATATCTTGTGTTATGGTTGCCTTGTGTGATTGATGTGATTTATGCTTAATGTTGTTATCTTTATGTATGTTAGATGCATCTGATATAGTAGCTTAGTGCCTAGTGATGTGAATGAATGCTAGATCTGATCTGTTTTTATGTGCTAAGTTCTTGGAGGTGTTATATCTTGTTGAATAATGCGTTGTTCTGTAATTAGGGTTTGAATATGCGATGTAAATAAGGGTTAAATATTGATGAATGTTAACTGCTAAGTGTTATGTTAAGTGTCGTAATCACAGATCTGTGTCCTAGCTAGGTTGTAGACATCTGAGTCTTGCAACCCCCACTGGCTCTACCTCAGGTGAGACTTCATATTCTTCACAGGTGTTGCTGAAAGGGCCGGTAGTTATGGTTTTGTTGGTGTGTTGTTGAAGCGTTGAACCCTGGGTCTGCCCCTGTGCCAACAATAGGGTTCATGCTTTTAGTATCAAATTTTTTTTACAACATACACAAGAAATATTGGTAGAGGAATGTCATCAAGGATTTGGATATATCCTTCTAGAACATCATCCTCTCCTTGATCCAAACATGGTTTTGAGAAACAAAACACAAACATATGTTTCTCTATAATTTATTTATTGAAATATAGAGGTTCTTGTGTATTTAGAATTTGATCAATTTACAAGTTAATCTCCTTCATAGGCTCATCTTGTAGATCGTCACCTTTTAAACCATATCTTTTACTAGGAAAATTTTTTGGTGGTAGATTATTAGGATTATTTAAATCTTGTTCACCATTCATTAATATCTCTTCTTCTTCAAAAGGAGAGATGGAAAGGAGATATGAATACCACTCGATGAATTATTCCTTTGATGGTTTGTGGAAAACTCTTCACTGGTAAGAATGCAATTGTACAAAATATAGCCATGTAATCCAATCACAACAATCTATATGAATCCAAAGATATTTGTATGAAAACATTTATTGGAAATAGGAATTACATAAAATAAATTTTCCATATACATATATGAAGTTTGAGGTTTCTTGAAATACCTATGAGACAACATCACCAAATAATGGGAAGTTTTTAGAAGTTGTGGTAACAATGGTAGATGTAGAGAAAATATTGCTTGAATTTATGAAATAGGGTGCACTACTTGATAATCCAAAGTTTGATGCACCCTTAAATATTGAATTTGAAGATTCCAATCCATATGTAGACACATATGCAATTGCATCTTCAACAATACTGTTGAAAGATGATTATGGCTTTCTTTCAAATTTGAAGTCAAACTTTGGCTTGGTAGTGTCCACATCCATAGATCCACCTATATAAAAAGAGAAGACATGTCCTTTGATGGGACTTGATGAACCAAATTTGTAAGTTGGAGTAATATTCCATGTTGTAGGTTGAGTGCTACCTTTATCTGAAGGATATCGCATGAATGTGGGATTAGTGGTGGTTCTGTGAAACTAGTATTAAATGGAGTAACTGGAAAAGTAAACCATGAACTATTATTTGTAGATGACTTGATAGAAACAAAAGTTGTAGAAGTGACTGCATTTGCTTCATCTCTTCTTCTCAATACAATATATGTGATTTTTTTTATCTCCATCCAATATTATACTATTAGCACCATTTCCATCATAAGTAGAAGGGGGAACCTTTTCACCATTTCTGCTTGCATGACCCTCGTCATCAAACTTCTCGAGAGAACTCATTCAGAATCCTTTACTCTTCTCTAGAAGAGTATAAGAACCATTTGAAATAAATGATTTTGCATGGTTCTTATAAAATAAATGAACAGACTCTAGTAAAACAAATATCACTGGGGTTGAAGTTGTTCAGATGCACCCTGCTCAACAACAAAAAAACAAAAATCTCTACAACTTAGATAGAACCTAAATGATTTCCACTGCCCAATTCAAAAACAAAGCATCACTCACTTCCTTGTTATGTAAATAGATATGTATTGTGATGGGTAAGCCCATAATTGGTGATGTATTGACTCGCAAATATCTTGCTTCATCAATCTTATTTCCATTCTTCAAATGGTCAAGGTTTTGGGTTCTAGTTCTGTGAAACACAAATTGAAATAATCTTCCCTTCCGCATTTTGGTTTATACATTTAATAAGGAAACAATTTCCATAATCAAGGGTCTCTTTTAAGATCTCTGATAAACTAGTGTCTATGTGATCATTCATGGTTTCTTTCATCTACAATAATATAGTCTATGATTCTTTTTGGGGTTCTATCAGATCCTTAGTTTCTTGGCCCGTCTCATAGTTTTCTTGTCTCATATTCATTTTTTCAACTTTATCAATCATCCTAGGGAAATCCAAAACTTCATGTCCAATAGCTTTACAACAAAGGCAAATAGGACCTCTACCAGGGCATTCCTTAGAAAGATGTTCCGGTCTCCTACAACTATGACAAAGAGTCAATCTTCTCTTTCTCTTGAATGATCCCCAACCTTTCTTGTATTGCGCACTGGGATCACAGTTGTGGGTATGCAAAAAATTCTTTCTATGTTCCTGCATCCACTTGTTAGTCCAAAAATTCTTTATATGCATAGGAATAACATATCTTTCATTATTTCTATCAGATCTATTCATATCAAATCTTCTTTCTTCTAATTATACCCTAGTTTTGAGACTAGTACCAAATCTATTAAACATACCTAGATCCATTCTTTCGAATTAAAAATTTTCACTTATCTTACCTTTATTAGAGAACAAAGCTTCACGATCTTACCTCTTTTCTTCAGATCAAAATTCTCTTATTAGCACAGAGCTTCGCAAGCCAAGTAGAATATTGTACACTAGGGCAGTAGATCTATGCACAGAGCTTTCTCTTTTCTTCAGTTCCCAACAATCACAATTTCAGGTCTCGGCAAAAGAACCATTTGTTGGCACAGGGGCATACCCATAGTTCAACGCTTCAACAATGCACCAACAAAACCCTAACTATCGTCCCTTTCGGAAACACCTGCAAAGAAGATGCAGTCTCACCTGAGGTAGAGGCAGGGGGGTTGTAGGACTCAGATGTCTGCAACCTAGCTGGGACAAAGATCTGTGATTACAACACTTAACAGAGAACTTAGAAATTAACATTCATCGGTATTTAACCTTTATTTACATCACAGATTCAAACCCTAATTACATAACAATGCAGTATTCAACAAGATCTAACACTTCCAAGCACTTAGCACATGGAAACATATCATATCTAGCATTCATTCACATCACTAGGCACTTCGCTACTATATCAGATGCATCTAACATACATAAAGATAACAACATGAAGCATAAATCACATCAATCACACAAGGAAACCATAACACGGGATATATGTGGTTCACCCCCAGCACATGGCTACATCCACCAAATCTTCCTCTTATTTATTATCTTATGTCAATCTTCTTACATACACAGAGCCCAAAAACCCCACTCCACATAGGACAGGAGATTTGTGCGCACCTCGCCAGATCCTCCTTCCCTAAGTTAGGTCATGACACAAAGCCTTCTTACATAGTCTGCTCTCCATCTTCTTACAATCACTTGCACTTATCTCTGCAAGTACTAATACATAGCATGCAAAAAGCCTCTAGCTCTGCATTAAGTCACAAATATTCACTACTACTTCACTACTTAATTACATCACCTAGATATATATTTATACATTACAAAAGGGATACATCATAGGTAAACCCATGGGCCGACATCCCATAATCTGTTACATAAACCCTAAACCCAAAAATCCCGCAAAAAGGGGGTGAGATCCCACGATCTCCGCTTCGCCTGGTGCTCTCTCTTCGACCAGCCTATCGAAGTCCCAAAATCGTTCAAACGTGACCCAAGTTCTCCAAAACTTGGTCAAGTGACAACACCTATTGTACATGAGGTCTCTGATGACTTACCGATTATAATTGAAGAGGAACAAGAGTAATATTAGTTAGAGGAAAACTCTTCACCTACTATCAGAATGAAACTCTTATCTATAGAATATTTAAATAATGACTCACTAATTGAAAACAATAGACCCCTTTCTTTTGACAAATATTTTGAACAAACTAAGAATATGGCTCTTGATCAATCATCTTGTGCAATAACCAAGAATGTACCACTAGTTTTCATGGACACTTAGAGTTTAGATGTATGTAATAATAAAAGTATGTTTATTGGATGTACAGTCATGCAACATATTACAATACCTAAGAAAGAAAGTGATTCATATGCTAAGGAGATTTTTGATTACCCACACTCTGAATTTTTTTATACATTGTACCCTAATTTATTTATTGACCTTGACTCATAGAAAGTTAATTATGACTTCCATGCATTTGGAAATGTTGTTTTAGTAGCATAGGAAATATATAGAGGAAATGTTTAGTGTCATAGTCAATCGAGATATTAGAATTTGGAACGGGATTTGAAGGAGTTGGAGTATTAGTCCTCAACCAACCCATGATCAATTAGGAGTTTAAGGAGATAAATTAGTCAATATACCAACCAGAGCCAGTCTTCAGGGAGGGGATAGAGACATTCAAGTAGTGGCTTGAGAGAGCCTTTTACCATTAACCAGAATCCTTCCTTTCACCTTTCAACAGAATCATTTCACCTTTAGAATTTCAACTTAAGCCATTCTCCTTTAGTCTTTATCCCCTCACCTCTCAAAAAACAACACCTCAACTCACCTAAGAACTGGAAATCGGAACCACCAGAATTACCCTCACAAGCATGGAATCACCCACCCCAAGAAAACAAGTTGGTCAATTTCTAACGAGGTGCAGAGTGATGGTAGTTTTCAATTGACATATGTGGAAGATCATCTTGATTTACAAAACTAGGGAAAAAATGCCATTTAAATTATGTCAGCAATATTTGTTATATGAGGTTCCTTAAAAAGCTTATTGAAATGAATTTTTTTCACCTCAACCATCTCAGAAAACCTATGATATTTCCCTCCCACCTCATTCTTAACACTCCAAATGGTATTTGATATTTTCATCATCTTTGCATAGTTGTGAAAAAATCAGGTGTTTTCATCTCCACATGCTACCCAAGTTGCTCTAGTCTTTTGCCTCCATTTTGATTCTTCCTAGTCAATAAACTCTTTTTTTCATGGCTCCAAAAGGTTTAAGTTACTTATCTCCATTTCATTGAAAATTCTATTCCTATTAGGTTTGAAAATGTTAGAAATTTCTTCTTCTAGTATCCATGTCTACTCTTATGGATCCTTGAATTTGGATTTGGCCCAATCAACAAATTTTAATTTTACAATTTTGAAATTGTCACTAAATTAAAATGTAATGGATTCCTCCAATCGATCATCCATATGTTTCCATTCACTATCACACAAATCCCTAAATACAATATCCTTAGACCAATGAGAGTTGAATTTAGAAGTGTGTAGGGTAGTTTCATTATGCCTCCCTTGTTAGGAGAAATATGGGAACCTGAACAAAAGTATGCAACAATTCCCTTCGAACTAATCTTCATCAAAATAAAATACTATGGTGTGAATCGTTTAAAATGTATATCAACTTAGTAAACCAAATGAAATTTTTTATCATTCTTGCACGCACAAAAGGGTTGTTGTGATATGCACGCCTGTTTTAAATTTTTCCATTCATAAGACTTCTGGGTAGCTATGGAATCTATGTACTGCAAGTTAGCTTAATCACTAAGCTATATTAATATTTAATATTAACTTAGAAATTCATATTAGGATAAATTATATTTAGAAATTAATTATAAACTAAAACCTCGGCATTGAATTAGGCTTGCCAACTATTTTATGTAGAATAGGCAATATTTTTTTGTATGCGGCATGAAATATTGGAATTGGAAACCATATTATATGTCATGTCGATCAAAATGTGATTAATAATATGCAACAAGAAATTGTTGAGGCCATAAATTCAAGGTTCATTATAGAGGCAAAAAGATCAAGCAATTTGGACTTTGTAAATTGTTTAGAAGAACTTGCTTTAGTATTGGAATCCTTATGTGGGACACTTTTTTAGTGAGATTTAAGATCCAACTGCATATTTTCTCCTTTCATGTAAAATTTTGGTCTCATGTAATTATAAAGTTTTGAAATTATAGTACATACCCATTAAGGCCTTTATTTCATTGCTCTTGAGGGTTACAACTATTTGGATGCTTCCAGTGATGCATTGCAAACATATTTGTGTGTGTGTCTCATATTCATAAAGATTCAAGGAAAGGAAGATGGGGACACAAGTTTTTAGAATCACTAGAGTGATTCATCAAATTTCAAAGTACATTAGGGTAGAGATCATATGGAATTTATTTTATCTCGCGTATAAATAAGATATATAGAAAACATAAAAAACAAATTGCAATTTTATTAATAATGAATTATGACTAATAACAAATGAAGACAATGCATCATCCAATAATACAATTTGAAATTAAAATAGGTCAATCCACACATAATATAATGATACATTCATACAATACCATTTGAAAATAGCTTGTGGCATGTCTTCTCTTTAAAAGTGTTGCAATAGTCATTTAGAAACATTAAGCGCAAATGTGTTGCAATAGTTCTTTGGAATCATTGATGTCAATTTGAGTCTTTATAAGATAAGGTAAGGTAAGATAATTTTAGTAATTTCCAATGAATGACCATAAAATTAGGTCAATGAGACTAAAAAAATACATTCAATGTAGGCATGAAAAGTGGGAGTACAAAAGAAACTCCCCAATCGATATTCAAAGAAGAGAGAGAAATAACTATGTGTCTATCAAAAAAATCAATGTTTAACTAAGAGAAGATATAAATAATGTGAAAGTATAAGAAACATGATATAAATGTAAGAGTCTCAAAACTGAACAAAAGAGAGGATGTCAAGGCTTTCTAGTGCTCATGTTGGCTACTAAGGGTGAGGCCTCCAAGGCATACATAATCCTATGGAAGACATGGAGTGGAATGATCATCCCTCCCTCAAATATTAACTTATTCCTTACTCTCCATATAAAAATACATGCAATGTAGGCACAAAAAGTGGGAGTGAAAAAGCAACAACCCAATCAATATTGAAAGAAGAGAGAGAAAGAACTAAGTGTCTATCAAAAAATTGAAATTTTAACTAAGAGAAGATATAAATAAGGTGCAAGTACAAGAAATATGATAGATAATTTAAGAGTCTCAACATTGAACAAAAGAGAGGATTTCAATGATTTCTAGTTCTCACGTTGGCTACTAAGGGAGAGGCCTTAAAACACATACATAATGGTTAAAGGCTCTCTCAAGGGTAGGGGCTTGAGAGAGATTTTCACCATTAACCAGAAGCTTTGCCTATTTAAACTTAATCCATTCACCTTTAGCCTTTATAATCCCCTCACCTCTCAAAAAACAACACATCACCTCACCTAAGAACTAGAAATCGAAACCATCGAACTTACCCTCACAAGCACGGAATCACCCACCCCACGAAAACAAGCTAGTCAATTTCTAACGAGGTGCAGAGTGATGGTATTTTTCAATTGAAATATGTGGAAGATAAAGTAACATCGGATGTGTCAAACCAAAATCATCATCCACATAAATATCTAGGGTTTTCAAATGTAAATATCTAGAAAGGAATAGATCCCAACATAAAAATAGAAAATATAAACAAACATCTAGGGTTTGTAAACATAAATATATTTACCTGTGACTTCGTTGCAGAAGGCCCATGCAAATTTGAATTCTTACTTCTCCTTTTGAGAAGTATCCACATCCTATCCACAAAAATTTTATCCACCATACAAACTGGTTATATACCTATACAACCTCCAATGCTCGAATTAACTAAAAACCCTCTCGTCTGGTTAGCTCCAAGTGCCAATGGTCCAATTAACTAAAACCCCTCTCCTCTAGTCGGCTATGGCTCCAATTCAGACCTCACCGGCTCTAATACTTCTCACGATATCCAATATTGATCAGGTTGGAAACCCCAAATACGCCTCCTTCTACCCCATCAAATATTTAACACTACACCCACTCCCTCTAACGCAATATTGGTCAGGTCAAAAACCCCAAATACACCTCCCTCTTCCCCGTCAAATACTTACCACTGCACCCACTCCATCTATTCCCATGGACTAGTTGTACAATTATCTGAAAACCAAAACACAGCTCCCTCTTCCCATCAAATATTTACCACTGCACCCATGCCCTCTGTGCCCATGGACTAGTTTTATAATTACCTGAAGTGTGTCGTATTCTCCCACCTTCTTTGTGCCCTCATAAAATTATGAAGAGCATTGTGTTGGGCTCTAAATATTTCCTAAAAACAACCTCCATGCATCAACCAAAGGTAGGCACTGGCACAAGCGTTTTACTTGTCGCCTACGTAGGTTCTTACCTTCCATTTTCAATACCTAGCCTCCAGAGATGAAACACATGTAAAGGAACAACAATCGTAAATGGAACATCAGTTGTTCTATTCAAAGGAATAGCACAACCTGCAAAAGGAATAGCAATTGGAACAAAAGGACAGCAGTCATTACATTGGGTCGAACTAATGTTGAATTAATTGCATTGTAGTATTTACCCAACTATCTAATTTGTCAACCCGGGGTTCATAAACTGATGAAGCACACGCAAAGTATATGCAAGATTGAAGTGGGACTAATCTAATCTGATGTTTAATCTACAACTGAAATTGAATCGTTAATCTAACACACGATTGAAATAGAATCATTAATCTAACACACGACTTGAAATTGAATTAATCTAGTTGCGTAAATGAAATTAATCTAGGAATGAGAAATTGCGTGAAGGAATTAATCTAGAAATGGAGAATTACATGAAGGAAAAGCAAGTACAACATGTCAAGAGTTAAATAACATAGCATCATATGTGAGCTCATGCCAATGAAGCAATCTTCTATTACAATAACCAAATCAATCTTCATAACAAAATAATAAAAGCATGAAAACCAAAACCATGAATCAAAGATAAGAATCCCTTTCTCTTTCGAATCCTAATGATTACCATTAATGACTACTCTAACTCTCTACTTACAACTGATTGAATTCTAATTTCTCCTAATTGAATTCTCGTGAAGAGAGAGCACTCTCTTTTATACATGAGAGCCTTGAAGATAAGATAACCATCTCATTATTACAGATCCACTTTTCTCTCAACCTATTTCCCATTATTACAAAATATAATCCCTTTAAATCCTCACACATATCTCTCATATATCTTAGATAAGATATTCCAACCAAATCTCCATGATCTTCTGCTTGGAATGGGCTTGAATTATCTCCTCAAATATTGAAATGGTGGAGGAAGTATTCGAGAAGTCCTTTGAATTGATCCTTCACATATTCCTACACATTACAAAACTTACACATATTTGAGATATATATGAAAACATGTCAATTTTCTAACATTTAATCAAAAATTCCTTTTAAATACTAAAATGAATAAAGTAGAGAACAATAAGGTGAAACCCAAGTATATTTATGGAAATGATATCATGAAAGGTTAATGGGGCGATGAAAAGTGAATAATGATGAAGGAAAAGGTGGATGAAAATATGACATTTCTGAGCCCCAACATACCCCCCAACTTAACTTGTTGCATGTCCTCATGCAACCATGCATGGATCTTCTCAAGAAATTTTGACATTTGGATGTTGGCTTTGAGTGATTATAATGAATGTTTCCAGGAGGGATTTTCATGAGTAACAGCTGGCATTTTCTTATGGTTGGTTCTTCTGTGACAACCATGAATATAAAGAATGTTGGTTCTTGTGTTAACAACATTCATTTCGTTATTTGTTCTCTTGATGTTATAACAATAATTTGCCCATATTCTTACTGGAAAATGTATATTATCAATGTGCATAAGGAAAACATCACTGATTATAAGAAAGCCCCTTTTTTTTGTATATGTGTGAATCATGTCAATATGTATATCAGTGCTTATGAAGTAAAGTGCAACAGAGTATTGTTGGAAAAGAAATGTTCATAACTGGTAAATGAGACGGAAAAATGGAATGATGGTAGTGGAAAAATGGAGTGATGATAGTGAATAAAGTCCCTTACCCCTCAACTTAACTTGTTTCATGTCCTCATGAAACGTGGCATAAGTCGTAGAAGTGAAAAAGGAAAGGGAACTTAATGAGGGAATTTTCCAAATTATTCATTGCTAGCAGTTGAGGAATTACATGATTAAATTTTAGAAAATAACATACCTCCACTTACCCAAAATGTTGATGAACTATGCAATAGGAATATGGATGATGTGCCTGCTAGAGCAAGGAAGATGTCATTGTTGCAGGATCATGTGAAAAGTGATTGTTGTTGTAGTTGCGACTGTTGTCTGTTGGATCAGAGAATGTGAAGTGGAGGGATCCGAACTATTGTTGAATGAATCATGGAAAAGAGAAAGTGTGAAAGTGGAATTGTAGTACTCTCAGATAGTTGTAGTCATGCTCCTATAACTGTTGATAGAGTCATGAAAAGTGTATCGTCTTCACCCGTTGTTAAACCTGATGGTACAATTCTAATCATGGGAATGTATGTGTCGGTGTCGAGCATGAAGAGAAGGCATTGGATTACCGACCAATGATGAATGTTGTTAACCAATGTGAGGCAACTCACCATTGATGTCAATGAGTGCCAAGGTACCTGAGTACATATTGTGAAGTGAAAATGAAGGAATTAATGTCGAGCTACTTGCAAGATATGATGATCAAGGGACATTGATGTATTCCCATGATTATCAACGGGATAACTTTCCATCAAGGCATGCAAGCCTCCAAGTACTCAAAATGGACTCTAGTTTATATCCCAGATAAGGTGTTGAGTTCGATGGGGAAAGACTTGTTGAAAGGTGGGCCTTAAGGAATCCCACATCAGTCAACACGAGTTTGGATAAAAAGAGTGGTAGGACTATAAATGAAAAGATCTCAATCGTAACAGTGTGTATGGCAAGGCAATGTAGTCATGGAAAGGGAGCTAGATAGTTTTATTGACAAGGAAAATTGAACTGAAAAATCTAAAGAGATGTATGCGGCTCAGAAAGATAGGTGTGTGCAAAGTCATGAAGGATAATTCAATGGAATATGGGCTTCAACATAGGGATGAACAATATGCTTTGAAGGAGAACTGGAGGAAGAAATTCATGGCGCAAATGGTTTTATGAACGGGTTTATGCGTAACTGCAAACACCATGATGTGTAAAATGTGAATCAGCTCCTTCAAGCAGTCAATAAGACATGTCTTTTTCAAAAGTTTGTGTGATTTTTTAAAATCACTTCAAAAGCAAGATGCGATCGGTCATGCACCTGAAAAAACTTAGTATGAATCCTGCATGAAAACTTGTGAGATGTTTGAAAATATAATATGAAGAAAGAAGGACAAATGTGACAAAGTAAAAATAAATAAAATGTGGTTGTATACCTCTGGTCATGGGTGTTGCGTGCGTGCTTATTTCAACGTTGATTGCTTTCTTGGCGTAAAAAAACATGTTTCCATTTGTTTTCAGGAAGAAATGTCCATTTGCAATGTTATTTGTTTTTGTTGTTTTAATTTTTACACTTGGTTTCTAATTTTTATTTTTATTTTAAAGTTTAACCTAATTTTATTATATTATTTGTTTGTTTATAATAAAACAAAATATCAAAACAAACAATATTTATTTATTTATTTATTTATATAAATATATATATATAATAAAACAATTTTTTATTTTTTTTATATTTTAATTTTTTTTTAAATTATGTTTGACCTAAGATTTGTATTATTACACTCAAACCTTAAATTTTAACAAAACACAATGCAAAACTCTAAATTCTTCAAACCCTAAATTTCTCAAAAGAGATTATCGCCACGCAGAGGAGCTAAAATCAGCATTTATAGTTTAGTAGAAACCGGAGGAGCACCCAACAAGCTGGCCTGTTGAATATCGAGATTGGTGAGCTACTTCTCGTGGACCATGAGTGGAACAACAAGGACGAGGAAGGTCATGCCCGCAATCCAGGTGAACTTGCAGGTACTCCACAAAACTTTATTTCTGAAACGAGTGGTGTTGGAGGTTGCCCTCTTGGATGAGAGACCACCTTACAGTGTTGCCCATCCTTGCTATGATCCCATCGTTAGCATTGCTACTGCCCGGAAGAGCCAAGACGGGCCCTCTCCTATCCCTCTTGGAACTGTTGCTACTGCTTCCCGAGATCTGAGACATGGCACCTTTGTCTCTCACCTTTGTGGCGCCCACGCTATATCAGTATCAATTCTCATTTTCTCTACAACTTTTCGCCTCTCCCAAGCAAACAACCAATTTGATTGTTCAGAACTAATAAGCGAGCAGTCACTTTCTTAAAAACATCTTCGTCTTCATTATCATATCCATGCCCGTCCTCAACAATTCTTGCAAATACCCTAAACAACATGTCTTGAGAAGTACAAAGTGGATTCTTGTCATCCACTAATACAACATCATCATCTTCATCGCCCCAGTCCACCTTTCATTCTTTTGGTGCACTGAAGATGGTGATAACCCTCTCTTCCACCTCAGGAATTCCATCGGTAACCAGGCGGTAGACTTCGTTATCTACAGCAGCATCTTCTCTCTTTGACCACCAAGATTATGTTGCTTTAGTCAATGTGTCAAAAACACCAATTGGGGAGTGAACAACGATCCTTCTTTTTATTTGTCTGAGCTGGACTAATCTTTGCAGAATCACAGGTATCAATTTTTCGAATTATAAATAGACATATAGCAAAGATGAGCAATCTGCCTCCAACAACCCCGCATATAATGGCCACGTTTCTCGAAGATTTTCTCTGTTGCACTGCTATCTTGAGTAACTGGAGTAGCCTCTACATTTTTAGGCGTGCTCTTCTTGGGAAACTTGAATGCGATAACTGCATTTGTCTTTAGGAATTTGTAAAATCCTTTGACAGTGCGATCGTCATCAAAAGTAATAGGATCAAAACTCTTGTTTCCTTCTGGATAGAATAGAATCATGGGAAACCCATCAGACTTGATTCTAGAATGCTCGTTACTTGTACCATCCAACTTAGCTAAGACAAGGGACTTAACCCCATGAAGTTGTGTTGCAAGTTTACTATATATAGGTTCTAATTCTTGGCAGATGTGAAGAGTATGATTTGTTTCTGTATAGAACTGTCAAATATCATATTAGTACTTTCCCTGGTGAAGGTCGTCACTAATGGGAGCTTCTTTGCAAAGATGAACTCAGAGATGGGAGCTTTCTTAGATTTTCCATCAAAATGGGATATTGTTTTCAGGCTCCTTCTTCAATAGTACCAATGTTGGTCGCTTTTCCTTTGTGTTAATGCCAAGAACAACAGCTACACTGTCACTAGTTGTTTGATAAAATAACACATCATCTTCTTGCCTTGATGCAGCTTAAAACTCCTCCTTTTCAGTGCCCTCTAACGAGTCAGAAAAACCAACAGAAGTTGTGGATCCCGAGTCCAATAGAATTTTTGCATCCTTAGTTGTGGTAATATTGGATACAACAGGTCCATTGTCTGTCAACTTGTAAAAAAAATGAAGCCAGAGTCTTTAGATGGAGAGGATCTCTTCTGAGGTGTGAATGCACCATTTTAGGGATGGCATGTACTTCGCATTTCTTATAGACAGATTTTCATTTGCCCAAGAATCCAAACGCAAACAGTCATCTCTCCATTCTGCTATCTCGAGGTATCCCATCAAAAAGAACATTGGCATATAAGAAAACGCAAGAAAACGACCTTTTTCACATGGTTAGAACTGTCTCCCTAATATAGCGTGACAGTTTAGAAATAATATCACCGAAAAATATTCATCAATTTCCATCAACAAAACTGCAAGATAATTTTGCAAATGCCAACCATTGTAATTATCTAAATATGTTGGCCTGGAACTATAGACGTGGGCCACTTCGATATAAACAAAATTCAATTTTTCAACCTCTCACAAAAATATCTCTTTATTCCGTCTGAACGTACGAGTGGATCTCATTTGGTAGAAATTGTATTAAATAATGTTCATGCATTGTTGGAGTTGATAATCAATAAGTAATCGCCTTCATTCCGCTCTCTTGTTTTCCTTTTGACATTTTCTATTTTTTTTTATAGCATCGGCAAAGTTTCTCTATAAACCTTCATCTTTCAACCAATATGACTGTACTTTTAGATAGGGAAAAAAATGAGACTGGGGAGAGCCCCACTAACTTCCATAAGTCATTTGCCCTGATTTTTCATCAATGAATGTACCAGGCAGACAAAAGGAAATCATCCACAAAGCAGAGTCAAAGAAAATATTGGGCACAGAGGTAGAGGCAATTAATCATGCAATGAACCTCATATGGGAAATATTTGGCTTGATATAGCAGGTTTAGATCTCAGCTCTAGTGAAATTGAAAATTGTTGACATTTATTTGTTCGATCAATCTTATGTGATGATTTCTGCACATATGATATTTTTTATTGCAAGGTTATCTCCAGGGGTCTACAGGATAAGGGACGAAGGCAAAAACATGGCGGGCAAACAAAAAATAAACCAAGTTGAAGTTTAAAAACGAGATTCGATCTTGGGAGGGTTGTTGTGTGAGAGTTATATGTCACTTGCCTCTTATAAATTTCAGACCTTCTTATTCATTTTTTTTTATTTATATATATATATATATAGAATGTACTTATTGTTTTTTATTTGCAGATGGAGGGTGCACAACCATTTCATTTATTTATTTATTTTTCTCTTAAGTTTTCAAAATAAAGAATAAAAAAATAAAATAAAAATTTATTTAGCAAGGATCTAAAAAAATAAAAATTTACGAGCAAATGGAAGACGAAAAAATAGATTAGGAAAAAATTTATGTTTTGTCAATTAATTGATATTCCTGAAATCAACCAATCAGTGATCCTACTTTCTGATCCTCGCGAGCGTACGAAGCGCGGAGGAGAGCATACTTATTCTAGTAAAAACAACTTGAAAATAAAATCCTACCTACACTACGCTGATTAGAAATGAGAGATTAGTTGCATATAATCAAACAGCCAATGTAGCCATGCACACAACAATAATAAAAATATGTTATCTTTCAATTTCACAATTGACAGTCGGGAATATGTATGGGCGTGCGAAATTAGTTTCTGAAGTTCTAAATTAACAAAATAAAAAGGAAAACCAAGTGGAACTAACCTAGTACTTTCCTGAAACCAACGTTCAATCAGGCTTTCGTAGGCATAATTTGTCTTACTCAAATTATACTGCAGCTTCTTGTTGTCCTCCTCGACCTTCTGCTCGGCTAATTGTTCTTTATTAAATATGTAGGATTCTTCGTAGGTTGATTCTTCGTTCACCTTTAGAGGAGTAATTAAGTTTCCAGCTACTGTCAAGACCTCCTCTTCTAGAGAAGAGGAGATCCTGACTTTTTCTAGGACCTGAGTGAGTTGTTCCAAGCTTAAACTCATTGTTAAACCATGTTAAAAAAAAAGATTCTTACAGCACCCAAAACCTAAATGAAAAAAAAACTTGAATAAAAGAACTCTTACTAAAATGGAAAATAATTACTCTTCACAGTTGCAGAAATTAAAACGTTCCTGATAGTTGGTAGGGATAGTGAGGAATCTACACTGAAGAAACTCTATAACCCTTAGAACCAACACATGTAGATCACGCTTGTAGAATTGAAATTTACACTAACTTGCAGGAATTGAAATTTTCACTACCCTACATGTCCTTACTCATATGTCACCTCAGAGTTAGGAGCATGTCTAATCACACTTGCATGAAAAAGAAATTTAAACTACCACACTTCCATGAATTGAAATTTACACTACCCTACATGTCATTACCCATATGTCACCTCAGAGTTAGGAGCATGTGTAATCACACTTGCATGAAAAATAAATTTAAACTACCATACTTGTAGGAATTGAAATTTACACTACCCTACATGTCCTTACCCATATGTCACCTCAGA
>SNQJ01S0000822.1:210535-231056 GCA_010110895.2 Picea sitchensis | reverse complement strand
CCCTTAAATATCAAATAATGAATACACAGACAACTTATGCGGATAAATCACTTCTTACCATTCTTTTTTTGTTCTGTAATTCTTCTCTTTCTCTGTCCACCCAGCAAGTCTCCTCTGCATCACATTGTTCTATCATTCTGCTCTTCTTCTGCTATGCTTCTGCTCTATCGTTCTGCTCTGCTTATTGTTCTGCAATTCTTCTCTTCCTCAACAGGTCTGCTATGCATCACGTTCTTTTGTCATTCTGTTCTTCTTCTACTCTGCCTGTCATTTGCTCTGTTTCTGATATGCATTTCATTTCATTATGTACATCAATTAAACGTCATCCTCAACGCCTTCTCCTTTCTCCTTTCTTATTATTTCATTCTTTTTCCATACAGAACGACCAACCACATACAGTGTCACTCATTTTCTTTTATACACCCTGCCTTGATGATTCCACTTCCCATCTCCTTCGGCAAGAACAACGACAACTGTCCCTGTAACTGAAACGTTAACACCTTTACAATCACGAGTCCGTTTCACTTAACTTATTCATAACAGAGGAATTAACTGCAAGAAAGAACTGTAACCCTCCAATCACAATCAAGGTTTATCCGCACCGTTGGATTGATCAATGGTCCGGGTGCGATCTTGTCTCAACGGTTACGATTATATCGCGAGATCGCGTATAGCGATTTCAGCATTTCTAATGTTGCAAGTTCTTATCACTTTCAAATCGTGATCCCCGAAACTCTGATGAGAGGTCAGATCAACGGTCCTGATCATTTATGGATCTGACGGTCTAGATTCAATCGCGATTTAGCATATCGCGAAATCGGAGTTTTCGTTGCATTGTGTTCTTTGCATAATGAAATCCCGATCCCCGATAATCCAATACGGGTTGTGATCAACGGTCCAAATCACTTCTTATCCAACGGCTGTGATTCTATCGCAAAATCGCATATCGCGATTTTGGGTTTCTCGTTGTCAAGAGATTTTGACATTTCAAAGTCACGATCCCCGATCCCCGATACTCCATGCAGAGATTCAACAATCCAGATCACTTCTAGCTCGGCGGCTCAGATTAGATCTCGCGATTTTGCACATCGCGATTACTCCCACTTCTCCTTATACTTTAAAGGGCGTGCAGGTTATCTTTGATCCGACGATGATCGGGTCTTGTGCTTGAATCTAACGGTCACTGAGTCATCTCCACAACCATAACTGTACTCGCACTCCATGCAAAGATTCAACGGTCCAGATTACTTCTAGCTCGACGGCTGCGATCAAATCGCGAAATCGCATATCGCGATTTCGGGGTTTTCGATGTCAAGTGAATTGGACATTTCAAGGTCCCAATCCCCGAATCTCCGATGACTTATCTCCCTCGCAACTTCTGCAGATATGACGGTTGTCGGCCTTTCGGGAAATTTGAATGGAATCCAACGGTCATTGGATCTCTGTCTTCCTTCTTCTCTGTAAGCTCTTGCTGCGTGTGTTTCTTCAATGTTGTTCCTCCTGAGCTTTTATGTCTGAATCCCCAAGGGGTTTTATCCTTCTTATTCTGTCGTCTCCACTGTTGCCATTAATGACAACAACCATCAACACGCATTCATTGCTTGTTCAATATTTGCCAACAGATCAATGGTTGAGGGGTTTTCTAGATCTGACGATTGACAGGAGTTCATGACTCCGGGGCTTCGGCCTTGGTATTTTATTATCCTATCCTTCCACTTTACTCGATCCAACGATCCTAGATTGTCTAGGGTCCCAACTAGCACGACGTTTAAAACTATCGTCGGGCTACGCAATGGAAACTGCTCATTGGTAGTGGAATTGATGCCAACCTTAGATTTATTGGCCGGTGACCATCGTCGGTTGGTGTGCATTGTGGAATCGTAACTTGCGCGTGGTTTATCTCGTTGCCCAAACTCCGCAATTGAAGTTGTGCGATTGTTGGTGGATCGACCACAATCGTCAATCTTTGAATCGATGATATCTGACGGTCTAGACTAATTGTGGGATTGGAAATAATGTGTAGTTTAATTCTCCCCTCACGCTCCGCAATCAATCCCTGCCCTTGATTTGGCGTTTGTGTATCCAACGGTCCTGGTTTCTCCTGTGGGGATTTCGATCCCGGTCACGTTTCTGCAATGTGCTTTCCCTTCTGAGCTTCATGTGTGTTATCGGTTGTTGACATCAATGACAATATGTCCAACACATAGTTATAAATATATTAGGATTACATATAAATTATATTGTTCTTTTTTTCGTTCACCGTTGTGGACTTTCTTAGGCATGTTTTTGAGATGGAAATGATATAAAAACCATTCAGAGCATTTATTTTAGCTATGCAAAAGAGATTATAATTTTAATACTCATCATCTTCTCTTTTTATATTTAGGATTTCTAAAAGGTGTTGCTAGTTTAGGTGGTTTATGTTTTTCATTTCATTATTTAATCTACATAGTTTTGTTAGTGTGTAACATCATTTTAATTAGTTGTTTGGCATTTTAGTTTTTAAATATAGTGTTTTTCATTATGGAGAAAGGGAAGGGTGAATACAATGGAGTAAGTTAATCAATGGACAAATTCAATCTCTTTTCCCACAATACGAATTTTGTCAAAAATTATAGTTCCACTTGATTGATGGAAACTTTGCCCTTAAGGGTTTTGGTCCATTTTAAAATGAATCAGATCATAGGAATTTGAAAAATATAAGTATATCAAGATGGAACTTTACCTTACCATAAAAAAATAAACTCACTAGTGTTGATCCCAACAACTTTTCCAAGTTTAAAAACTTGGAGAACCATCCTAAAAAAAATTAATACTCGGCTTTTGAACTTGTTTCAAGAAGATACATCCATTGTTTTTGAAGTTAAAAATAATTTAAGGTAATCTTGACTTACATGACTTAGTGATTGCTCGTGCTTTAGATAAATTTCCTGTATGAGTCATGCTTTACATAAATTTCTTATATGATTAATGCTCTTTTAGAAACCCTTTGATGTTGGCAAACTTGTGCCTAAGTTGCAATTCATCAAGAAGTCATGATGTTGTGCCATTATCTAATAGTTAATGTTTTGTTCTTTACATGAAATTATTGTTCAACACTTGGATTATGCGACGCACTCTTGGTATCTTACAATTTCGAATTACAACACCATTTCACAGAAGATGGAAGGTTATAAACGTTGAAACAACATCTCACATATCCAACATTTGTCGCATAAAGAGTGAAGATAAAAAGTTCGCCACCACCATCACATGTTAGGTCTGTATAGTACAATAAAACTTAATTATGGGCTTAGGCCTCAATATTATAAAAAGTGCCCCAATAGGTGTATAAGAAAGAGCCCCACTCATTTTTTCCTTATTCTTTCATATAAACCACACAACGTCGTAGATTAAAAAAATTGTAACCCTGACTATTGGAAAGAACCTAAAAAAAATTGCAACCCTAACTAATGGAAAGAACCTAAATAAATTGCAACCCTAACTATTGGAAAGAACCTATAACCATCGTTTGAAGAAATTAATGACAGATTTCAACGTATACCTACTTAGCAAGAATTTATTGGACACCCATTAATGGGTTGGTAGGTTGATTTATTGCACCCTTGTCACTGCATATTTTATGAGAAAATAGTTGGGGGCATGTTTTATATCAAATAAAATAGGATGGGCAAAGTGTTGTGTTGTCGCTTTCCTATTGCACACACAATCATGTGTTCCCCAACCCCAACCCCAACCCAGGGCTTGGTTTTTATTTCCACTTGTCAAAGTATGGATTTTGAAATTGATTTTTATGCTTAGAGAAATTGACAAATAAGATCCCTTTCTAGAATATTTGTATCACATGGTTACCAAGGGATTCAAACTCCAACTTTTTGAAATAGGTGCCTTTATAAGTAGTCAATGGTTTCCAAATATTTTACTATCAATAGAGTTTATCTTCCCCATGCTTAAGGTCCACATTTAATAAAATGGTAATTTTTTTCTTTGTCCTAGATTTCACTTGCTAAGTGCAAGCCAACCCATCATTTCTTAGAGTGGTAATTTCCTTCCAAGTTGTGCTTTCATATATGTTGTATCAATGAAAGAGTTTTCTCAAAATTTGATTTTATAAATATATATATCATAGTGGAGTATATCGGGAGAGTGTTAAATCGACTATGTGATGAAGTACCCCATGCTTACATGTTAGATATTCCTATGACCTGGGATATTCATCGAAAATGGACATTTTGAATAGAAATTCATTCCTCATAATGGTATGGTCCCAAGGGGACATATATGAGGTGAAGTGTATATGACATGACCCCAAGAGGAGTCATATATGGGGTTAAATGTATATGTAATGGGAAAATGCATATGTAATAGTGGTCATCCTAATAAAGGGACCGCGTGCACAATGTGTGAATAGGTATATAGAGAGAGCATGTAGTCATTATTGAGGGACATGTTATTTCGATGTATAAATGTATTAGGGTATTTGGAGGAGGTTCTTCTATTATTTAAGTATTTATTGTATAAATCATCTCAATTAGCTATCTTGGAATTGTCCTTCGTGATCACATTGGTATACATGGTGTGTACTCTAGTTTATTGTGTTATCTTAAGTTTTGTGTTCATAATATTTGGTTTCAGAGTATACGATCATAGGGTTTTTCTCCTCCAAACGAGTCACCTTTCAATTTTTTCTATAACTTTTTCTGGGAAGTTTCAGATAGAAACTTTTTTGGGAGATTGAGGAATCATACCAAAGTACTTGTGGTAAAAATTTCAGGTTTTGGAGTTATAGCCTATGGAATTTAGGGTGTTTGACTAGTCCTAAAACTAGTCTCAAACATGTGTTCTTGGTAAAACAGTGATAATTTTTTTCTTGGAAATATCAGAAAACTCAAATTTTAGTATCTTGAGGGGACATATCACAAAAAAATGTGGTAAAAATTTTAGATTCTAATTCTCTATACTTTCAAGTTATAAGGTGTGGAAGTTAGGGTTTTTTACTAGTCCTACAACTAGTCTCAAACAAGTGTTCCAGGTAAAACAATCATATCTAATCCTCAAAATATCCAATTTGGTTGCCACTAGTTTCACTGGAAAGAGGATAGACCATAGTTTTTCAGCGCCAAATTTTAGAATCATACTAGAAAAATTGGACACATCATTCTGTACATTTTTTCTCTCTGGAAAGGACCAAGAATAAACAAGTTTTGGGTAAGTTACCATAACTTTCACTTGGCATGTCAAATTTTTGTCAAGCCTATGGAATTGTAAAGAAGAAATATCATAGTACCATAGGGCAAAATTCTAGACTCAGAAGGGCTGAATTTTCAGAGATACATTCGAAGAAAGGTCGGTCAGCAGGACAATCTTCAAATCATGGTTTTAAAAGGTATGCTAACTTAAAATTGTCATAAATTTTGATTTGGATTTCTGATTAAGGTGATTCAAAAGGTGATGGAAAGAGAAAACACATGGTGTTATATAAGAAAAGGATAATAACTATATTGGATCATTATTTCTATTATATTTAGGTTGGAATTTGAGTATTGTGGTTAGATGTCACTTATAATCAATGGAAATACCTACATTTATAGGAGATGAAGATAAAGATGAAATCAATCACATGGAATGGTTGATGATGGTAAAGGAACATGGTAAGACTCCTTTTGGGGAAAGTTTGTATTTCTATGGTGAATATTGGGAGTGGTGGATGAGTATTAATATAGATACAGATACTAGACAAAATGTCACATGGGAAGCATTTGAAGAATTGTTCTCAAAAAAATAGATCAAGGACTTAAAAATGGAAGTGATGCATTAAATTAAATATGAGTTATGTTACCCCCCCCCAATATCTAGGTGTAAATAAAGGAGATTTTTTCTCCATGATCCACATCACAGATAGTAGTTCTAATGATGGCATTCCAAACTCTCCACGGATAGTTTCCCACAGATGCCTTCCATTATATGCCCAGCTCACTCATCAGAGGACATGGTGCATTACACATTGAGGTACATTATACTGACACTTCATATTGAGTGATAATGTCAATGTTTTAGGCATGAAAATGGTGATCACATGTAGAATTGGATTATGAATTATGATGCTTTGAATTTATACTTTTTTCCTTGTTTCACCTTGGTGGACATCATCATTCCCTAGTCAAGTGTTGTCACTCTTGGGAAAATTTGTATCAATGGGGAGCCTTAATAGGGGCAATGTGTCCACATCCTATCCCATACATAATACACTACATCTCTTCCCTCTTTGTTATCCTATCTTTTATGTTTGTTGTCATATGTCACCCATACAAGTTCATACTTCATATTCCTCATGAGAAGAGGGAGATAGAATGCTTGAAGTTGATGTTGCTTGATATAAAAAGAGATGTTATAAATAAAAATGCGAAAAAAAAAAAAAAAAAAAAAAAAATCTAAAAAATTGAGAAAGAAAGTGAAGCATGGGCTCTACTCCCTCACCGAGAGGCCAGCACGCCAAGTCCTACATAATAAATGCATACCTAATAAAAGGACTTAACAAATCAAAATAAAAAGCCAAAATAGGTTGATTGAACAAAGGAAAAGGCAAATAGGGGCTTGGAAAGACACAGTGTTGAAGAAAGGGTAACTCAATGCCTAAGGGCTTCTCATAAAAAGGAACTCACGAGGATGACCATCATACATAACCTTTCATGACTATGAAACCACCCATGAAGTAAACTCCAAACCATACCATATGACATTGCACATGCTTTTTGATGGGTTTCTCGGGACATACTTCTTATCCTGGGTACTAGCACACCCAATATGTGGTAATAATGATCCTCCCATACCTAAACTTGGAAAAATGTATAACTTTGTAAGTTAGTGTGAAGTTTGAAGAGGATACTTAATGCAATCTATCTAATGGATTTTGCACTGACATGAATCACTTTATATGTTGTGTTTGACTTGTGTACATGTGTCATGCTTTTGGTTTTCATGATGCAATGGACTACATGAGCCCCTCCCTAGATGATGGATTTCACATAGCCACATACCTGGTTGACACCTTGGTATTTTGGAGGATATTGAGGGGCTACTAGCACACTTCATGTAGATCATCCCCACCACTTGAGAGAGTTCAGTCCATACATTTTGGGGGGATGTTGAGCCTTTTGATGAAATGGATCCCTTGAGAAGACACCCTAGCACCTATGTAACATCCCCACTATAATCCCTAACTTAATTAATGCTTATGTAGATATAATGTGTGGCTATGGCCAAAGTGATGTGATATGTGAATTGTATTTATATGTTTTAATAACAAAATTCCATGCCAACTGCTAAAGGGACATGGACAAAGATGGGGGCTAAATTAATCCACAAGAGAGGGGAGGCTCTAAGAGAATGTCTAAGATGGGGTCCAAGGGAGAATTACCATGTATATTAATTCAACCCATTTTCCTAAAATTGATATTGGTATATGAACCTTCTAATTTATGATTGAGTGTTCCCAAAGCTAATCATCGAATACATGTAAGAGGGTGAGTGTGAGAATTCACATCCCATAGATATTGGGAGCATGGGTGGTTGAGTACAATCATCTTGGGGAAGTGTGTGAGTCAAGCAAGAAAGCCAAAGGAGAGGAAATTTGTATGGGTAGATATAGCAGTTTTACATATACAATTTTTGTGTGTGAGCAGCAAGGAGAGAGAAAGAAAGAGATCTTAGAGCTAGAACACCCATGGAAGGAAAAATTTAGAGCATGTTAGAACGTTTTTGGAGCATTTTGGAGTTGAAGATTGAAGAGACAGGTTGTCAGGCTTGAAGAGTGAACTCTTGTGTGAGTTGCATTGTGACAGCAAGTGTTTTTTGTTGTGTTTTTGGTAGTTTTTCCTAGCAGCAAGTTCCCTTGAGTTCCCAGCTAAGAGATTATTGGTTAATTATTCCATAGAGACCCTAATAAATAAATGGGATGCCCAAGGGACAGAGATCAGTGAAGGGGTGCCTTTCTTGGGTTGGGCAAGTCGAGAGGAATATAACTGGTGGAAAATTGGGATAGTTGTAGGAAAATATCAGTGGGTTGTGGGATTTCTGAGTTGTGAGTGGACAGTGAGAGACCACCCTCTTTTGTGGATTACTAGCCTTAGCTCGAGGGTGACTTGCTATTGAGATTTGGAGAATCGTTTCTATGGTTAGGTGGAACGTTCATCTCAAGAAGACGATTGTACAACTGATTTGAAAGATAAGTGTTCTATCTATTTTTTGTCTTGTATTTATGAGTTAAATTTTTGTGTGTGAACTCTATGAATTTGAGAAGAATTTATATGCTTCTATGTTGGTTTATTAGTTGCATTTCATGTCTACTTTAGCATGTTGTAAATGCATCTAATTTATGGTAATAGACAGCAGTTAAATATGTATTTAAATCGTAGTTGGAAGCTACAGTAAATTGAATTAGCTATAAAAATTTCACTTTTAAGAGTATTATGCATCGTAATGTTCCTCAGTTGGGCTGCGGGAAGTTACATTATGGTATCATATCCTTTGGTTCAAACATCGGGCTTATATGGGCCCAGAACGAGCGTGAATTGAATAATTCATTGTTGCAAACTTCAGTTTGAGCAAATTTGGGGGAAAACAAAGAAGTTGGAGTGAAACCCCCCAAATTCGTGGGCAAATTTGAGTTTAATTTCCTCAAAGAAGTCGAAGAGATGACCTGGAGCGTAAATCTGTAGGTTGCAAAGTCAAAATAGACCTGGAAGGGTCAAAATTTGTGATCTAATTGTCATTGTAGCATTAAACAAAGTTCAATGAATCAACGGCCAAGATCCCTTTTGATCTCGAGATTGATGACTGAGATTCATCATGACAAATTTGAAAATTCATAAGGTTTTTACCGTTTGAAAGGTTGAGTAGATCAATGTTTGAGATTAATTTTTGGCGGCTGGGGAAAATGTATCAGATCGACTATCTATATTAGTTTCGATCATTTTTTAGTTGGAGACGATCGACGGTCAAGATCATCTTGGCTTAGAGATCGAAGATCCAAAATCATCGGGGATTTGGTCAAAAATTTCAAGTGTTGGAAATTCACCAAGAGAAATCGTCGATGGGCAATGGTCAGGTCGATCGAATTGTTTAAGAATTAGGTTCAATGAAAAGAAATCCTCGACAACTAATGGTCGGGTGTCGGGCGTCGGCAAAGTTGGATGAGGTTTGGTAGATCAATGGTCGAGATCATTTCTCCATGGAAGATCAATGGTCCAAATTCATTGGGATTTTATTCTAAAATTCTCTAAGTGTTGGAGTTTGTCAAAGGAAATTGTCGATGGTGGACGATTGGGTCAGCCAGATTCAAAAAAAATAAAAAAATTAGTTGCACAGAAATTGTCGATGGTCGATAGACCAATAGTCGGGTGTGGGCCAATTCGATGAAATGTTTTGGTCGAACAATAGAAACGGTCGATGGGTCATTGGGTTGATGGTCAGGGATTGGCCAATTAGACAAAATGTTTCGGTCAAAAAAGAGAAGCAGTTAATGGGTCATTGGGTTGATGGTCGAACGTTGGCCGAATTGGCGAAGTGTTCTGATCCTCCAAGAGAAATGGTCGATGGTCGATGGAGAAAAAAGGGTGATGACATGTCATGCCACATCATCATCCATGTTTCATGACACATCAACATCCACGTGTCATGCCACATCATCCAATTTGACACCTCGGGATGGCGTGTCATGCCACGTCAGCATCCATGTGTCATGCCACGCCAACACATAAGTGATCAATGGTCGATGGTCGGGTCGGCCAGTTTAACAAGGTGTTACAAGTGGTTTCCAAGAGAAATGATCGACGATCAATGGGTCGATGGTCAGGCATCAGCCAAATTGTTGAGGAGCTTCATTCACTAATGAAAATTGTTGATCGTCAGGTTGGTTGGTTTAACATTGTGTTATGAATCGATTGTCAAGGGAATGGACCAGTGGTCGACGATCGGGTCGATAGTTTGGGGAAAATGTTGTGCACGTCCAAAGGAAAGTGTCAATCATTGATTGTCAATGGAGCTCGGATCAATGGCTTAAAATACACTATATTTGTTATCAACGACTTAGATTTAAAGGGATGTCAGTGAAACAGTCAATTTTATATGAAATATTCCAAATTTTTCATATTTTTTGAAGGTCATTAACTTGAGAGGGGCGTTTGTGAGGCCCTAAATGACGTTTTTAGCCAATAAAAACCCACAAAAATAGAACTTTGTTGTATCTGCAGCTCAAATAAAAGAACTCGGAGAGAACTATCCAATGAGTTATTTCAGACGCAAAACAAAGATCGTATGAGAAAGTTACAGCCAAAACAATATGGGAAAAAATTTGGCACTAGATTACTTCCAGAGGGCATAACTCCTTGCTCATAAGTATGTTTGGGGCACATGAGAAGTCTATGGAAATATTACGATCCATAGAGACATCCAGCGAGCCAGATTTAGGATATGGGTATGTAAAAATGTGTCGGAAGAAAAATAAGTCACTTGTAGCATACATGAATAAAGTGGGTAAAACAACCTAAACTTCTTCGGACCATAACTTTCCGCTCGGAGCTCGGATTTGAGAAAACAAATAGTCGTTGGAAAGGTATTGAGGAGTAGAAGAGATATTTCAATCCATAATTTTTAATTAGGCAAAAAAAAAATCGAAAATTAATAAAGATATTTTTGTAGCAGTAAAAGAGTGGAAATTGTAACTTGTAAATGTTGTAACTTTTCACTCAGAACTCGGAGTAAGGCATGAGTACAAATTTTGCAAAGATGTTTCAGAGAGGAATGCATATAAGGAATCAAATTTTGATTTGGTACATTATGTACTTCATAAATTGAGATAAAATAATAGAATGTATTCTATATGAGGAAATGGTTCATGTTATGCTTGTCTAGCAGTAATTATTACATGCACATTTCTTGCAAAATTAGAGGTACAGGAAATCATATTTGGTTCTTATATGAGGACTAGAGTCGTGGAATATTTTCAAGGATATTATAGCCATGAGGATGAGATCATAGTTATGCATGTCAGCATGGGAAATGATGAGACAAATTCAAATGGAAGAAGGGGCAAGAAGGAGCTTGTAGCTATGAGAAGCTTGCATAGGGAAGTGCAAAGCTATATAGCAGATAATGAAAGGATTATGAAGGTTCAATAAGAGATACATCAAAGTTTAATTTTTTTGCATAAGTAAGTTAACAAAGACTCTGGCACCAAGTAAGTTGTTAGTGCTAGACAAGTGTCGGCATCCAGATCTCAAAGTAAAAGGTATGATCATGGAAATGATAGGCAGTCAAGAAGCATGAACAGGCACCATCATTCTCCAAAGCAATCCACCAAAAGAACTCATGCAAATTTAGGGCCAAGGAGAATCCCAAGTGTGTCTCTTTTCCAGAGGAAAAGGAGAAGGCCTAAGGCATACATCTTGCAAGGTGCACTCAGAAAGATCAAGCCATAAACTTTCAATGGTGAGCATAGGAAAGGAGAACAGGTCAAGGCTTGGCTGTTGGAAATGAAGAATTATTTCAGCTGCATGCTTACCCCTCTCAGGTAAAATATAGAATTGAAACTTACCACTTGCAAGGAAAGGCATCCATGTGGTGGGATCAAATTAAGAAAGCCAAACACCTTGATGAGAAGAGGATCTCATGGAGGCAGTTCAAAGGATATTTCCAAGAGAAATATTTTTCCAAGCATTATTATGAAATAAAGATGAAGGAGTTTTTGGAACTCAAATTGGGAACCATGTCAATGGAGGAATATGAAAAGAGGTTCTTTGAATTGTTGAAGTATGTAGACTTCATAAAGGATGAGAAGGTCAAAATCCAAAGGTTTCTAAGCAGTTTAACCTCCTTCTAAAGTGACAAGATTCAATATGATAACCCCAAAACTTTGGAGGAATCCATAAGGAGAACCAAGCATCTTTATGAGCGGAGTAGAGGAAGGTCAGTTTTCCAAAAATCTTGGAACGATAAGATGAAATGGAAAAAGGATCAAACGAGGAAAGGTTTTAAGCCACCCTTTTTCAAGAATAACTCTCAATCAAATCTGCAAGGTTACTCCACCAAAAATGAGCACAAGACTGCAGATTCATTTGGGAAAGGGCCAAGGAAGTGGCATGTAAAATGTTGGGGGTGTGAAGGAAATCACTTATATAGGGACTACCCTCACAATGGAGAAATAATGAGGAATGTACACAACATTCAGGAGGCTGAAACAGTGGAAGACATGGGAGGAAACATACCAAGAATTTATGTAGTATTGGACAACAACCAAGCAGAGTATCAATCCCCCATGATTGAAGTGGAAGGTAATATTTATAACCAACCCATAGCAATTTTAATTGATTATGGAGCTATTCATAGTTACATAAATGCTAACATTGTTGAAATATTTCACTTGCAAAGGAGTGAGCATAAGAAATCTTGGTTTGTTCAATTAGCCACGGGAGCTAAGAGAAAAATCAATGAGCTTGTTAAATATTGTCTGATAGACATGAATAGACACAACACAAAGGTAGATTTAAACATCATACCATTGGGTTCGTATGATTTTCTAATTGGCATAGATTGGTTGGAAAAACACCATGTTGTCCTAGACTATTGTGGCAAGACAATCACATGTCTTGATGAAGAAGGGAAGCAAGGAAAGGTTCACGGCATTCCAAGAGTTGTAGTTGTTAGAGATATTTTGGATATGCAGTTGAAAAAAATATTTAGAAAGGGATGTCATGTTTTTGCAGTCCATATGGAAGAGGCATCCAGAGATAAAGTGGCAAGCATTGAAGACCATCTGGTCTTGAGGGATTTTGAAGATGTTTTTAGAGAAATCTCAGGTTTTCCACCAAAAAGAGACATTGATTTCTCTATTGATTTAGTACTGGGAGCTACCCCAATGTCCAAGACATCGTATAGAATGGGCATGCCAAAGTTGAAAGAGTTGCAGATGCAGCTTGAAGAATTGTTAAAGAAGGGGTATATATGTCCAAATGTGTCACCTTAGGGAGACCCAATTATTTTTGTGAAGAAGAAAGATGAAACCTTAAGGCTCTGTATTGATTTCGGACAGTTGAATAAGGTTACCATAAAGAATAAATATCATTTTCCAAGGATTGGTGATTTGTTTGATCAGCTGAAATGTGCAAGAATCTTTTCGAAGATTAGCTTGAGGTTAGGTTATCATCAAGTGAGGATAAAGGAAGAAGATATCAGCAAGACAACATTCAGGAAAATATGTGGGCATTCTAAATTCACGGTAGTGCCATTTGGACTATCAAATTCCCCAATTGTTTTTATGTGCCTAATAAATGGAGTGTTGAGGGAGTACCTGGACAAGTTTGTGTTTGTGTTCCTAGATGATATACTCATCTACTCTAAGTCAAAATAGAAAAATGAGCAACATTTACGACTGGTGTTGTAAGTTTTAAGAGAGTGTAGATTGTATGCTAAGCTAAGTAAGTGCATCTCTTATCAAAAGAAGATTCACTACTTGGGGCATATGATTTCAAGAGAAGGGATAGAAGTTGATCCTAAGAAGATAGAGGCCATTAGAAGATAGTCAGCGCCAAAAAATGTAATATAGGTCAGATCATTCATGGTTCTTGGCAGTTATTACCGAAGATTTATAAAAGGATTCTCAAAGATTGCAAGTCCAATCACTTATTTTCAAAAGAAGGGAGTGAAATTTGAATGGACTTCCAAGTGTGAAGAGAGATTTCAAAAACTAGAGGAAATCTTGACAAGTGCGCCAATATTGAAGGTTGAAAATCCAGATGAAGACTTTGTAGTGTGCATAGATGTGTGCAAGGAAGGGCTCAGTGGAGTTCTCAGTCAAAAGGATCATGTGGTATGTTATGAGTCAAGAAAATTAAAAGAGCATGAGAATAATTATGCCACCCATGATCTAGAGTTAGCAACAATTGTACATGCATTAAAAATGTGGAGACATTACCTCATGGGTAAGAAATTTGAGCTAAGAACAGACCATTGTGGTCTGAAGCATTTGTTTGGACAATGGACATTAAATTCTATACAAACTAGATGGCTTGAATGTCTAAGTGACTATCGCGTTGAGATTAAGCATATCTAAGGCAAGGAAAATCAAGTGGTTGATTCACTCAGCAGGAGATATCATGAAGTGCATATTGCATCCATCAACATATACATGAATGATCTAAAAGATCAAATCATTATAGCAGCAAATTTAGATCAGCATTATGTAAAAATAAAAGAAACATTACAACAAGGAAATTTTCAACAGAAATTTAATTCGTATGAGCTAAAAGAAGATGGGATTCTCATGTACAAAGGAAAGGTATATGTGTCGAATTCCAATGAACTGAAAAATGCACTGCTAAAGGAAATGCACAATGTGCCATAGGCTAGGCACCCGGGATATCAAAAGACAATTGCAGTTGTGAGAAGCCAATACTTTTGGCCAAGAATGAAAAAAGAAGTGGCTAATTACATAGCCAGATGTCTGGAATGCCAGAAGGTAAAGAAAGAGAATAGTGTTGGAATTGAAGTCGGAAGTAGTTACGGTTTATTTTATTACAAAGCTTCCTAAAATAGTGAGGCAACAAAGATATCGTGAAAATCGTGGCTCTGTGGCTAGGGTTTCCCTAGCCGCAAACCCCTCGCTTGGTTTTTTCTTGGAGTCAGTGCACAGATATTGATCTCTGTCTTTGATCTTGGATTTTTCCCGTCGATAGCCTTCACTTACACAACCACTATCTCCTCGACTCTTTTTCCTATTGCAGTGAATTTCTTAGTTTTTTTATTTTATTTTCGGTTGGGATGTTTTTATCTAAGGCCTCTGCTTGTGTGGATCGGACTCTATTTTCTAGAAGAGATGATCTTCTTGATGGTGGCCATGGCTCATCTTTTACCCTTATAATTGGCGTCCTGCTGAGGTTTATTCTTCGGGTTCTTGATCTTTGGCTTCTGTGGATCAGGCTTTTTTTCTTGGATGAGTTGGGTTATATGATAGTGGGTGTGGCTCGTACTTACCAGATCGCGCTTTACTTTCCCAAATTGGGTATTCCTTTGGGTGTTGGTGCCTCTCGGTGCTCGCATCCTCCATATTGCGGATCATTCTTACTAAGTGTGCAGATATGGGTTTGTCTTGGTGCTTGGTCCTTCCACTATGCTATGTTCCTAGTTTGTGGTTCCTTTCTCTGGTCTCTTTGGTTTGTTCAAGGTTTGATGTATGTTGCTCCTATTGGTAGTTGTCGATGGTTTTCTCACCTATTTGACAGGGGTTAGTGCCAGAGCTTTGAGGTCCTATCCTTGGGCGTGTGGTGTTTGTGTAGTGGCACTTTGAGGTCCTTTGAGAGGGCGTGCAACTTTTGGTCGTTCCTTTTTTGGTTGAGGTTTCATTGATGTTGATGCTATCTAGTATGCTATTGTGAGGATTACATACCTCTTTGACCTGGTCCATCCGACCACCGGGGTTTTGTTGGGATTGCTTTTTTGGGGTTATTCTATGGCAGGACTTCTTGGAACGGATTTTTTGGCGTATTTGGGGTTTCCTCCCAGTTTTTGTATTTATATATACTTTGTGGCTTACCAGACAGCTTTTGTGTCCCTTTGGTAACTTTCTACCCAATATTAGATCGTGCTTAAGGAACCTATAGAATGTAATTTGGTTATCTTTAGATGAATAGAATTACGCTTTTTTCGTGGAAAAAAAAACAGTGAGGCAACATGATTCCATCATGGTGGTGGTGGATAATTTGACTAAGGAAACACATTTCATTCCAGTGAAGACAACACACAAGGGAGAAATTATTGCAAAAAATTATATGAAAGAAGTTTCCAAGATATATGGGGTGTCTAAGGCAATAGTTTCAGATAGAGATCCAAAGTTTACTTTGAGTTTTTGGAAGGATTTGTTCAAAGGATTTGGGACAAATCTAAAGCACAATACAACATATCACCCAGAGTCAAATGGGAAAATAGAGAGGACTAACAGAATAATTGAGGACATGCTCAGAATGTATGTGATGGATCATCCATCAAAGTGGGAGGATTATATCCATTTAGTTGAATTTACTTACAATAATGGGTATCAGGCCTCATTGAAAACGAGTCCATTTGAATCATTATATGGCAGAAAGTGTAAAACACCGGTAAGTTGGGATAATCTAGCAAACAGAGCAGTTGTTGGGATAGATTTGTTAAAGAAATGGAAGAACAAATGGAAAAGATCAAGCATAATTTAAAAGTTGCCCAGGATAGGCAGAAAAGTTATGCAACAAGAATAGAGTGTTTAGTGATTTCAAAATGGGATAGCATGTGTTCTTAAAAGTGAAAGAAAAGAGAAGTTTGATAAGATTAGGGAATTGCCCAAAGTTGGCAGCAAGATATTGTGGACCTTTTGAAATCTTAAAAAAGATAGAGTCAGTTGCATGCATGCTAGCATTGCCTTCATCCATAAGAGTGCATGATATATTTCATGTGTCAATATTAAATAAATATGTGTCTAACCCTAACAACATAATTGATTGGAATGTGATCCAAGTGGAGAACGAAGGGGATTTATGGGTGGAACCAGTATGCATCCTGGACCAGAATGTCAAAGTTCTCATGAACAAATCCACAGGGTTGGTAAAGGTTCAATGGACCTACTACGGTCTTGAAGATGCTACGTGGGAGCATGAAGAAAATTTGCGAGAAGAATACCCACAATGTTTTGACAATTTTGAAGAAAATAGAATGCACGACTCCATTTTGAGCAGCTAGAGTTCTAGAACCACATCTCAGAGTCCTAGCCAATTGCATTGGGGACCCTGATAAAAGAATGGCTCATTTCTTGGGTTAATCATGATAAATTAATGGTGCATTCATTGGATTAGTTGTGATAAACAAATGGTGCATTCCTTGGCTCAACGAGTTGAGAGGAACAAGAGATTATGGTTGGAACTGTTGCTAGAGTTGTGAAAGTGAAAATTTTTATTTTCTAAGTATTGGATGTGAATTTGTATATATGTATATCAGCATAGTGTGCACTAAGGATGGTGCACAATTGTAGGGGAGGGGGAATGTAACATCCCCACTATAATCCCCAGTTTAATTAATGCTTATGTAGATATAATGTGTGGCTACGACCAAAGCGAAATAATATGTGAATTGTATTTCTATGTTTTAATAATAAAATGTGATGTCAGCTACTAAGGGGACATGGAAAGAAATGGGGGTTGAATTAATCCACAAGAGATGAGAGGGTTTAAGAGAATGCCTAAGAGGGGGTTTCAAGGGGGAATTATTGTGTATATTAATTCAACCCATTTCTCTAAAATCGTTATTGGTATATGAACCTTCTAATTCCTGATTGAGTGTTCCCAAAGCCAATCATTGAATACATGTAAGAGGGTGGGTGTGAGAAGTCACGTCCCATAGTTACTGGGAGCATGGGGGGATGAGTACGATCATCTTGGGGAAGTGTGTGAGTCAAGCAAGCAATCCAAAGGAGAGGAAATCAGTACTATATTGGCATTAGAAAATTACAATACTTAGAAAATTAAAATTCAACACACATAAAGTTGGAGAATAATATTGAAGGAACTTTTAGTAAGTGCCACCACCTATTCAAAAGAATGAAGAGGGTGATCTAGAGATGCCATCTTCCTTCTCTAGGTGAATCAAGTGCACCTAGAGAAATAGAGTAGTGCATGGTAGATTTGGAAGATAATATCAAGTTGGAGAAAGTAGTCATAGAAACATCTCCAAATGTGACTAAGGCAAGGTTGAAAGAGTACATTTCAGTTCCTTCAAAAGAATTTTACTTAATCAATTCACTTATAATTACCTTGCAAAAAGGATTAGAGCTTTGAATAATTGAATTTTCCACGATCTATTGGATTATTGTCAGCTTTTGAAGTTTGGACTTAATATTTCCAAGATAAAGTTGAGGGAAAAATTTAGTTTTTTACAAAGATATATTGGAATTTTGTATTTTGGAAATCAAAAAGCCAAGAGACACATGAGGGAAGTAGTTAATTTTGAAGAAATCTATAAATGTAACATTGCATAAGGAGAAAGTGATTTTTGCTTGTACAATTTTGTAAACAATTTTAGAGAGTTAATAAGGCGAAGCCATTTCTAGCCAAGTTATTGAGGGAGAACTGTGATTCTAATGTTATAATGTATATGGAATTTTTTGTTTTGCTTGTTGTTATTGGAATAGTTATGAGAATTCTTCTTAATGTGTAGACTTTTCTCTAATTTATGATACAATATCATGCTTGTTTATCTCTCAATTTCTTGACTATAGTCTCTGGATATGGAACTATAGCCATTTATTCAATTACATATTACTCTTGATTGATAACTTCTACATTATTTACCGAGTAACTATTTATTTAAAGTAATTGTAGAAGTGTAATTAGTTCCATGTCCAAAACTCTCAGTTGTTAACTCATAGTTAGGCATTTAAAATAATTCTACATTCTTCATCTAAAATCATTTTTTGCATTATACATACTAGATTAGGGATTAGAAGGTGAACTAGGCCACAACCATTAAAACATAAACTAGTGAAGGTTTTCAGGCCAAAATCTAGATGGGTTCCCCATTTCAAATAGTGTGAGGTCTAATTGGGACCTTTCAATGGGGAGAACCCCTATTGTTGGCAAAAGGGCCATTATGCCCTGTCAACAATTGGAAAGGTTGAGTTTGTTCACATATTAATTCAGTCTTGAATATAATTATGTTCAAGGTGTATATATAGGTTTCTTACATCTCTCGAAAAGGTTGTCATATCAATACATACCACCTATCAAATGGTGTGGGATAAAATTGATTTAAAAACAAACCACTTTCTAGCAAAGTTTTAGGTAGAAAATTCAGCAAAATTTTAGGTGCTTGACATAGTTCCACATGTCAAAGTTTCAAGGGCATAGTTCCTCCATACCTCTAAGGGTTTTGAGGATCTTATAAGTGACCCAAAACCTTGAAAAATCACAAATGACCTGAAACTATTTCCTCTGTGATTTTTTTGCTTCACTAGTTTTCAACAAAAATATTATTTTCCAGATCATACACCACACCCTTGTCTAATTAGTGTCACAAAATTATAGACCGCTAGTTAACCAATTAGTGCAGTACTACCTGACCAAAATGAATTGGAAAATTTTCAAAAAATTAGACGGCATTGACATGAATATTAATATCTTGAGCATTATGGGGTAAAACCATCAATGGAACAACAATGAATAGATAAAAGTGATTCCATGGAGAGAAAGGAAAAATAGTCACATTATAACACATTTGAAGAGCTAGTTGAGGTCGCTTGTCCACCTCACTAGTTTAAGTTTAACTCTCTAATCCAACTTGCTTTGATCAAACGTCTACAAGTGAGTGAAATCCCTTTCTTCCCTCTAAGAAAATCGTGGTGTCTACATCTTTACTTTCTACTTCTAGGGTGGAAATGTTATCCATAGCTATAATGCCACATTAAATGGCGAGAATTTTATCCTTTCTCTTTAAAGGGTACCAAAAGATCATCCATGACATACACATGATGTTTAGTACATGATGAGTGTTGTGATATATGTGATATGGTCTTACTTGCAAGATTCCAGCAAGTGGTTGCATTGGCATTAATTGTGCTCGAACGTGGTTGTCCTTTATCTTGGATCTATGTTGATGTTGCATAGTCGGTTATTTAATACGATCATTTCTGACTATCAAGACTATGTTCAATTTAAGTTTGAGATCACTACATGGACTTGAGGATGAGAACTTTGGTCACATCTACTCTAATTATTTGGCAATGACTTCCTACTTCAGTCACAACTTCACAATGTTTATTTCCCCAATTCACTTCAACGTTCTCTTTCACCCATCACAAGGATATACCTATCTTATTTGGATAACCGTTTATTGAAAAAACAACATCATTAAATTTCTCAAAATAAAAAGTCGTGCATGCTTTCAACTTAACTTACCTGTAAGGAAATAATGGGAAAACTTTTCTAACCTTGAACTTTAGCTATACCTTACTTTCTCAATTCAAGTTATTGCCTACTTTATCCTTGAGAGATTGGTTAAGACTATTTTACTAACTTTAAACATTAGTTATACCTTACTTTCCCAATTCAAGTTGTTGCCTACTTTGTCCTAGATAGATTGGTTAAAACTTTGACTCTAGGTGAAAGTTTGTTCATGGGAGCTAAATGTGAGGGTGGGTGTGCATACTTAACTAATGACCAATTTGATTTAAAGGTTGACAAAGAAACCATCTCGAATGGCAAGGTGATAGAACATGGTTCACTTCACTACCATACTTAAATGGTCCACGATCACACATGGTGGACCACTTTTAAAAGAAATTTTAAAATATACAAAATTATAATACAAATTTCTTCACTTGTTTTTGTTAGTTGCCAATATAAAAACATTGAGGTCTCTAATGGCTCCGAATGTCCATTACACTTTAAAAATATATATATGCTTTAACATTATCTTTTTTATTATTTAGATATGGCACAATGTGTCCTCA
>SNQJ01S0000822.1:183327-198225 GCA_010110895.2 Picea sitchensis | reverse complement strand
CTTTGTGCATTGTGGTTGAGATCGTGGTTTAAATTGCTTCCGCAATAATAGTAGAAGCGATTCTGTATTTAACAAGTTGTGGTAATTGTTAGATCAGGAGAATCGCAGGAATACATTAATTTGTATCGAAATTTCTTCAACCAATTCAAAAGAAACCCACTTGCAATGGACTTCTCTGATTGCGATGGAGAGTCATGATTCACTTGTGATTGTTTGGATTGTTGGGTAATCTGGTCCTTGAGAAACCATCGCCGATCGATGTCCCTAAAATGCCACTGCTCAATATTGTTTTATTATTTATACAACATGTAGTAATTAATAATTACTATGCATGTTATTCACTTAGCTTTCCAATGACATCTGTGCACCATTTGAATGCAAGTCTGACACTTGTGATGAGTGAAGGATTGAACATATGGGTACCTATAATTTAGTGAAATTGTCTAGGGAATCTATTGACCATATGGTCCTTAGTGAAATATACATTCTGCCTCCTCACACTAAGTCTAGTCAATTCTAAGTAGAAATCACATGCGCAGAAGTTTTAATTCATGTGTTATTACAAAGTAGCACAAGTCAAATGTTTACATCTTGACCGAAACAATATTTTTCTTTATGGTCTTCAAGTTTCGAGATGGTTCAATCATCGAGGCCATGCTAATTACAAGGTCTTCATTGGAACATTCATCATTAGCTACTGCAATTCCTAAATATATAGTTTAATTGATAACTAAGCAATGCTTTCTTTATTGATTGTATAAGTTGTAGTTCAATAATGAATATTTGTTAATTTTTTTGAGTCATTTCTTTATATAAGAAATTCCTTTTACTTAAAACATTTTTGGTTTGTGTTTTACATTATGATAAACAAATGAACAACTATTTCTACATAGTGTGTCAACTATTACATGATATAACTTCGAAAATGAGGTATTGCTAGTGGATTGGTTGCATGACATCTATTTATAGTTTGATTGGATTTTGCTTATTTTGATTTGGTTGATGTATTGTTTCCATGATTACAAGCTAGTTAGTAATATGAAATATATCACACAAAGTTAGTCTCAAAACTACTTTTGTTTCTGGTATCCAAATTCATTTGAAACTTAATATCTTTATTGAACCCAAAACCCCAGTGGAATATAATTTGTTATTTTAGAAAAGCAAAACATATTAAAACCATAGTAAAAATTCCTAAAAAATGAGCTAAAGAAAACATAAATCGGTAACATCCAATTCCTAATGGCCATCATAACAGATCACAGTTCCACATAACATCTTCGTTACCACCTCTTCTTCCTCTTTGTCAAAATATAGGGTTTGATAATTATCATATGGAGAGATCCCTATAGAGGCCAACCTCCTCATGCATAGTAACCGGATGGTTCTCAATTGTGAATAAATCAGTCATGCCAATCCCTTGATTACTTCATCTCATGTCTTATACCCTATAGTCGTGAGTAAATAGTGGTATGGTTGTTAATGATTCTGCTAAGGACATAATTTATAATATTGGTATTATTTCATACCAATCCTTGTTGTATTAGAAGTTTCATCTCATAATCAATTGGTTGGTGGGAAGGAAATTGTTCCTACTATGGTGTTGGGGTTTAGGGATATCAATACTCTTGTTTTCCCATACTAGTTGAGATTTTAGGGAATCAATGTCCTTGTTTGTAGATACTTTGTTGTGTGCAACGAGCCTCTCAAAACCTTGTCTCTAATACTGGGTTTTATGAATTGTGTCTTATATACCACCTTTCTCCATGTGGAACTATTTTATACACACATGGTGGTTGGAATTGAATTATAGAAAAATGTCTCTTATTTTGGATTATAGGGTGTCTTGGGTGTCTCTTTTTGTTTATATGGATGGCTAACTAAAAACCATTAAAACAAAGGGGAGTCCCAATAGTTGCACTCCCCTAAGGACACTGCCTCTCTTGAACCCTTAAGCATACATCAAGAGGCCTAATCTTTGATGTTTATTTAATCTTTTTGCATTTGATCAATATTCCCATAAGATGACATTATACAATACTTTTGGTGTTATGAACCACTATTTTTTTCCATCATTCAATAGTTGCATAAAATGCAAATTGACTTGGGTGTAGCTTGGATGGTTGTGAGGAATGATTGTTATCCTCCCCACCCGGGTTCAATTCACATAATGACATGAATAAATCTCATAATGAGTATGTTGTAATGGATTCAAGCCTATATGTATTGGAAAGTTTCCTTTGATTCAAAATTGAATAGAAAGACATTTTCTGTTTCCGGGGGAAAAAATATTTCCCTTTGTAAGAAAAAAAATGCAAATCTACTTGTCATTCTCAAACTTCAACAACTTACTTAGATATATTGCATCCCAAAGTTACAATTATTTTGTATATTATCTAGAATTTGAAATTGATTTATTTTCCAATTGGACAAACATTCTTCATTGGGAACCATGGGTGAGGATGGCCCATTTTATTCAGAGTATAGAGAACTTCATCAAAATAATATATTACATATTCTTTTCTAGCATGAAGTCTCATTGTATTATCAAGCGTATGAGTTGGATAACTTAGCATGTGCCTCTAGTTTCAACATTAAACATCTCTCTCAACCACTGAATTCCTTCTTTTCCTTGTTGCTCTTGAATATGAGGGGTAATGAGCCTATTATCCATCTAAGGAAGGGGTACAACAACTAACTACAGAGAAGTCCCTTGTTAGAAAAACAGGATCGTGAAGCAATAAAATAAAACAAATGTGGAAATAAAACATAGAAGATACATAATACAATAAAGACACATATATATGTGGTTCACCCAGTGTGAGCTATGTCCACCAGAGAAATTTCTAGGCCCTTCCTTTTATTATCCAACAAAATGAAGGGATGCAACCTACAACACACTCATTGTAACTTCATCTTCTTTCTCTTACAGTCTCCTCTCTTAGAATACAATATTCACGATAATACACAACCACAATACAATTCCCTCATAAAAGAGGGTTTCCTTCTAGGTAAAAAAACCCTAGAATAACTTCTCGCATCATATATGCGACCTTATAATGAACAATCCATATTGACTATGAAATTTCAATATTTTACAAGGCGATGTTTTCCAAAATTTCGCTTCAGAGGTGCTGCCCTCGAATCCCCTGCCAGGGGGGTGATACAATAATTGTTTCCACCCCCCCCTGGAACCATCTGGAGACAGTTGTGGGGGGGAAATCCCCCCCACACCCCACGTTAGGTAATTGGGTCCAAGCATGACTGAAACAAACCTCTGAATCAGGAAGATAATCATGCTCCACAACCAACAATATCCCACTTGGAGACTGATCACAACAACTCCATTGCTGCTGCACCTACTGGACTATAATCCACGTTGGACCTAGAAAATTTCTCATCTTCACCTTCATGCTTGAAGACCATCTAAAACTGAGTAGGAACTCAGTTTCTCCCTGGTTACTCCCTTTGTTAACATGTCTGCATGATTCTGGCTAGTATGTATCTTTTCCAACTTCAAATGTCTATCTTCTGAGACAGATTGTATGAAATGGTAATTGAGATGTATATTCTTAGTCTTTCAAATGAAGGCTGAGTTATTTGCAGGATGAATTGAACTCTCATTGTCACAATACAAACTTCTATTCTCCTACTTCTTTCCCAATTTGATGCATGCCCCCATTCTCCTCTTGGGGATGCTCGACCTCTCAGTCTAGGATCGTTTAAATCAAGGAGTCAGATCGACTCATTGGGACTTTATTAGACCCCCATAAATCTACACAGGCCCCTTTTTTTCAAAGTGCGGGTTTTGTCAAACCCGCTATCCCTTTCTTGGCCCCTTTTGAAGAATTAAATAACAGACACTAGCTCCCCTCACTAGGTTTTTTCCTTCATATGACCCCAGGCTATGACCTCACGTAAACACATGATTACAGAGCAAACAAAAGTGGTTTGATACCACACCGATTTTATCCCTGCAATTCACTATCAATCGCCACATGTCCCTTTGGAAATACCATGGTTTAAGAATTTTAAAGTACGAGCTCTTTCTGGCCCCGCAATTAAGTGTGACCATTGATCTTCAATCTCAGGTGATGCCTCTTGATCAATGTCTACAATCTGTCTTCTATTTGTCTTGGTCAACTGTCAGTCAATGACCCTTTTCCTCCTTCTGCACACACTCCTAGATCTCACGATCTATCGACGTTTTCCCTCCTTTCAAATCGACGACTACGATTGAATTCGCCCTTCGGGCTTCGGGAGTTTCAACTCTCAACTCTTGCTTCCTCCAAAAAGGATATCTTCCAAAGTGGAAGATCTACTGACACCAGTCCCTAGCAAACAAACGACTTAGATGAACTCCGGCTCTTTGGCCTTCGAAAGTTATTTTTCAGCACCCTCCTTCTTCTTCCGGAGTGACTTTCTCAAAAATGGTATATCTTCTGCCACATGTCCTCCTTAAATCAACGACCCTGGTCCTCTTCAGGACTTCGTCCTTCAGAAGTCTCAACTTTTGCACTCTCTGTTTCTCCTAGAGAATTTTTCCTGGAGTCCACGATCTAACAACGCGTGTCCTCAAGCAGATCGACAACTGCCAACTACTTCAGTTATTCGGGCTTCGAGAGTTTCAACACTCCACCTTCGCTTTCTCTTGGAGCTCACGATCCATCGACGTGTGTCCTTCTAGATATGACGACCCGTATTTTCTTCGGCTCTTCAGAGTTCAGAATTTTCAACTCCTGCACACTCATTCCTCCTAGAGTGCTTTCACCCAAAGACTCAGATCTGTTAACACGTACCCCCCTGGAGACCAACATATATGATCTACTTAGGTATTCAATGATTCCACTCTCTCCTTGACCGCATAATTCTGAAGTGATTCCACTACAGAGCTATAGATCTTATGCCACCTGTCAACCTTGATGATGGATGATCCCTATTCACTTTGGAACTTCAAAAAGTCCACTCTCCTGTGCACACAAAGGGTTAAGGCCCCTGCACTTTACCTAGATCAGACGTCAGTCAATCCTTTGCGCTTAGATCCTATGGCTGGGATCTATTTCTTCTCCTCGTGCATTCCTTATTCATCCTGGACCTTGATCTGACGGTCCAGATCTCTTCCTGTAGCTGATCTGAATGTTTTTTTCGCTCCTCCTCTTGAGCTTGCACTTTCTCCCGAAATTAGGAAATTTCTAAGTGTTCAAAGGTTTTGACCCTTGAACCTTCTCTTACGAATTCGACTACTTTGATTTTCAACTTATGATTTTCCTCCTGAGCTTTGGAAATGGAATTTAACCTTGGCCCTGGCGCACACTTGCGCTCAGTGTGCAACTTGCACTACTCTTCCTCAGCTTGTGAGTTTGAAGTAAATTCACTTCTACGCGCACTCCTTGCACTGTCTCTCTTGATATTTTTCTTAATCAAGTTCTAAAGTTTCATTCCCTTTACTCCTCGAAGGGATTCTTGTGTCTTCTCGACAAATTTTTCTCAACGCACACTTGCAGATCTTTACAAAGTGTTCAACAACTCTATGAGTACCTTCCTCTGATACTCTTCTCTTTGAACTCGACAGAGGGTTCTCTTTGTGCATACTTGCACTTGCTCGATGCCCACCTGATAGAGCTCTACAAAGTTCTCAGTGACTCTGTCTCTCTGTGCTTCCTCTGCATAGTTTCTCCTCTAAGGTATTCAAAAACCTAGAGGCTCCCCCTGAGTTGTTGTCACTCTGGTGCGCCCTCCTGACGCGTTCTTTTCTAACTCCACAGAGTTCAAATGCACACTCCTTGCGTTGGATACAAAACTTCCAATGTTCTGTTGTGCACTCCTTGCACAGCCTAAAAAACCCATAATGATATCTCAAACTCAACAAAGATAAAAGAATCTATCTTCCTACTACAGATGAAACCTATCATGCATCTATAAAATACATAAACACACAAAGATAACATTCATCAGATACACATAAACACACAAAAAGTTCATATGCAGGAAAAACTACTTTCTTTCTATTAAGATGAATGTCTGTTACAAATATGTGTAGAGACTGGACTATCACAGAGTCTTAGTTCTTTCTCCTACTCCTATCTCTTACTATCTGCTCTCCCATCATATTAAGTAACCTAATCTCCAACAACCTCATTTGGGCATACAATACCTCTACTTATACAAGAGGGTTCCTAGGGTTCCCTCCTACTACCTCTATTCTTGAAAGAAGCTAAATACTCCTTAAGCACCGTTACATTAAAGTCTAGGAGTGAAACTCCCAGATCATTCGCTCCCAAGCGTTTTGATCTTCTTCAGTTTTCAATCAGTAAAGAAAAATATTTGCAGGAAAACGCCAATGTTTCATATTCCAAAATGATTCAAAGGCGTGCTAAGGCACTGAGTGGTCTCTCCATGTGTGCTTGATGACGATGCTCCTGCATCATACTCCACTACTAGGAAAATAATGAGCTCCTGGTCATGGCTCCCTCTACTATGATGTTGATATCCTCCAGGGTCCCAAACCTAAAATTGGAGCTGTTCACTTGCTCCTCTTCCTTGCTGTCTCTGTTGCCCTGTTTCTCCTACATGTCCTCTTCTGTTCCATCCTTCTCTGCTGATTGCTTCTTGTGTCGCTTCCAACATCAATCTCTTTATCTCCTCTATTTCTTTGTCCAACTGGTCCACTGGTTGGATTTCCCCCTGTAGTATGCTATGTTGCATCTTCTCTCCATCAATTTCCAACTTGTTGGATAAGATGAATTTACATCTCTACCCTTCTCTCTAGGGCCTCCAGTTCTTCACATAGATCAACAAGATCCATGCTATCTGTTGCTTCTTCCTCTACTGTAGGTTCACATTCTACAGTTATATCTTGCTTAGCTTCTTGGATGAAGTTTTTGAGAAATTCCACCGAATGCTCTTCTCTCTCCATCTCTTGGGCACATGGTAATGTGTGCTCTTTCTCTTCCTTACCAATCTGATCAATCTGACCCTTAATGTTATATTCATCTCACGTGGCACTAACTGGCCACTCTGTTGCAGACTCCAGTTCTGCAGTCTCACCATTGAGTTTCTTCTTAGCTTCCTCATCTAACAGATTGACTACTGTCATCCCCCTTGTTGACATATCTTCAACTTCCTCCAGCTGCTCCCCAGGATGGTATACTCCTCCACATGTTTCCATCTTATCCTGTTGGATGTGCATGCTTTGCACTGTCACCCTTCTCTCCAGGGCTTCCAGTTATTCACACAAATCAACAAAGTCTATGCTTTCTGCTTCCTCTTCTGCTGCAAATTCCAGTGCTACAGTCATCTCCTATTCAGTCCCCTGGCTGAAAATTTTGAGCAATTCTGCTGGATGCTCCTCTCCTGAAATCTGCATGACTATCTCCTAGTAACCATCTTCTGGCTTTGGATTGTCCAACCAATCCTCCAACATATTCATCTCTTACTCCCATTGAGTGAGCAATTCATCTGAATTCTCCTCTTTTTCCGATGGGGCAAACATCATTGTCTGCTCCTTCTCCTCCTCTTTGACAATCCTTGCTAGATGTCTTTTCTCTGCTGCACCTGCATCATAGACACAATTAGCTTCAAAATCATTTGGACCCCATGGCCTCTTGATTGGAATCTTTTTGCACCACCTCCTCATGTGCAACACTTTTACTAGCCTCTGTTGGACTATTTGGATGGAATATTTGAATTCCCCCAATGATCAGAATGTATTTCTGATCCTCCTCCATCAACTCTCCTTGCTGATATGAACTCTCAGCTGAGCTCATGAGACTTTCAGATAGTCTCCTCTCTTCTCCATTTCCTACCTGGAAATATGGGATTTCTCTTCTGCCCTCCTGGAAGTCTATGAGATCCTCAATTGATCTCATCTCATTTCCCCCCTGGCAATATGAAATTTCACTACTTCCCTCTTGACAGTCTATGAGATCCTCAATTGATCTCATCTCATTGCCCTCCTGGAAATATGAAATTTCACTACTGCCCTCCTAACAGTCTATGAGATCCTTAATTGATATCATCTCATTTCCCACCTGGAAATATGAATTTTCATCACTGCCCTCCTGGCAGTCTATGAGATCCTCCATTGATCTCACCTCATTGCCCATCTGGAAAATTAAAAAATTCATCTCTTCCCTCCTGGTAGTTTATGAGACCTTTGACTAATCTCCCTTCCTCATCACTGAGGGTTCTTCCAACTTCTGGTTCATAGATGTAAAACAATTCCTCCTCTATGTCACTGAGGTTTTAAACTTCCCTCAACCACCTCCTCAAATCTTGTTACTGCCTTCTGGCCAACAGATTTTGAACATGCCATTTTACTTTTCTGTTCAGAGGCCATTCATACATCCAGTGTACTTTTTCTTCTTGTTGCATCTTCAATATCATATGTTCCATTCTTTCTCTTATCTCAATGAGCTCCTTGTAAATTTCTTCTTTTCTTTTCTTCTGGCGGTCTCCTCTTCGACCACGATCATGGCCTTCAGTAGCCATCTTTTTTGTCTTCAGCCCTCCTGGCTATCTACCATTTGCTGCACACATTGCAACAATATTTACAGAGCATCATTACTCTGTCTCTCTTCACTTTCTTTCTACAAGTGAACTTCAGCTTCTGATACCATTTGATGTCATCAAATTATCTCTATTCACCTTCTCACATTTGTCTACAATCTGTAGACAAAATTTAGCTCTTGATACTACTTGATGTAGTCAGATGTCTTCTCTTTCCTTTGCTTGTTGTCTGCAAGCAATTTTAAGATTTAATATCACTTGATGATATCAAACTATCTCTATCTCCTTTGTATGCTGTCTGTAAAAAAAATCAAGCTCTGATACCACTAGATGCAGACCCCCCTTCTCTTCTCGGGGTTGCTCGACCTCTCGATATAGGATCATTCAAATCAAGCAGTCAGATCGACTCTTTGGGCCTTTATTAGACCCCCATCAATATACATAGGTCCCCTTTTCTTCAAAGTGTAGGTTCTGTCAAACCCGCGGGCCCTTTCCTGACCCCTTTTGAAGAATTAAATAATAGATGCTAGCTCCCATCGCTAGGTCCTTTCCTTCATATGACCCTGGGCTATGACCTCACGTAAACACGTGATTGCAGAGTGACCAAAAGTGGTTTGAGACCACACCGCTTTTCTCCCCGCAATTCACTATCAATCGCCACGTGTCCCTTTGGAAATACAATAGTTTCAATTGCGGTCCTCTCTAAGAATTCTAAAGTCTGAGCTCTTTCTGGCCCCGTAATTAAGCATGACTGTTGATCTTCAATCTCAGGTGATGCCTCTTGATCAAGGACTACAATCTGTCTTCTATATGTCTTGATCAACTATCAGTCAGTGACCCTTTTCCTCCTTCCGCACACACTCCCAGATCTCACGATCTATCGATGTGTGCCCTCCCCTCAAATTGACGACTACGATTGACTTATCCCTTCAGGCTTGGGGAGTTTCAACTCTCAACTCTTGCTTCCTATGAAATGTCTATCTTTCGAAGTGGAAGATCTGCTAACACCTGTCCCTAGAAAACAGATGACTCAGATGAAATCCGACTCTCCGACCTTCGAGATTTCTTGTTCAACTCCCTTCTTCTTCTTCTGGAGTGACTTTCTCCGAAATGGTAGATCTTATGCCACACATCCTCCTCAAATCAACGACCCTGGTCCTCTTTGGGACTTTGGCCTTCGAAAGTCTCAACTTCTCCATGCTTTGTTTATTACGGAGCATTTTTCCTGGAGTCCATGATCTAATGACATGTGTCCTCATGCAGATCGACGTCTCCCAGTTACTTTGGTTATTCGGGCTTTAGGAGTTTCAACACTCCACCTTTTCTTTCTCCTGGAGCTCACGATCCGTCGACGTGTGTCCTTCTAGATCTGAAGACCTAGATTTACTTTGGCTCTTTAGGGTTCAAATTTTCAATTCCTGCACACTCGTTCCTCCTGGAGTGCTTTCACCCAAAGACTCAGATCTGTTAACATGTACCCCCCTGGAGACCAACGAGCAGGATCTACTTCAGTCTTCAGTGATTCCTCTCTCTCCTTGACCACAAAGTTCGAAAGTGCTTCCACTCCTTATATGTAAATATAGATATACAACCTTCACTTTCCAACTGTCCAGTTGAAATTAGACTTTTCCTTATATATGGAACATGTCTTACCTCTTTCAACAACCATTGGTTTCCATTCTTTTGCTTTATTTTTACCTTTCCCTTTCCAATAATTTTGCATGGTGCATCATCACCCAAATGAACCTATCCAAAATCACCTTGAACATAATCTAGAAAATGTTTCCTATGGGGTGTGGCCTAAAATGAAGCCCCTGAATCTACTACCCAAGACTCATAAATATTATCAATAGAAAGAATCAACACATCTTGTAACACATCACCTATTACATTTGCTTCTTGATTTTTCTCTTGTTGTCCATCTCTTTGTTTCTTTGGAGCTATGCAATATTTCTTCAGATGTCCTTTCTTCCCACAATTCCAACACTCTATCTTTCCTTGTTTGGATTTGGATCTTCCTTTCTTAGAATTCCCGCGTTTCCTTGAACCCTTTCCTCAATCCTTTTGTCTTCCCATGTTCTCCATGTTTAACACATTACCTGATGTCTCACCTGTGCTTTTCCATCACATTTCCTCACTAAGGATAATACCAACAACATCATCAAATTTTAGAGTGTTTGAACTAGAGACAGAGTTACTTAAAGCCATGACCAAGCCATTCCAGCTTTCTGGCAATGAGCACAAGACTAGAAGAGCCATGACCTCATCATCAAAGTCCACTTTTACAGAACTTAGCTGATTAGTAACCATATTAAATTCATTTAAATGATCTGCAACATACCCACCTTCTGACATCTTCATATTAAATAATTGCTTCATTAGAAATACCTTATTGGATGCCGAGGGTTTTTCATATAGTTTAGCCAATGCATCCATCAATTCCTTTGTTGTCTTTTCTTTTGAAATATTGAAAGTGACTGACGCTGCCAGGCTCAACCGTATTGTTTCTAGTGCCTTTCTATCGAGAACCTCCCATTCTTCGTCCTTCGTGGCCATCAACTTTTTTGTTATTCCACTCAATGGTAGGAATAGATCCTTCTGATATAAATAATCTTCCATATGCATCTTCCATAACTGGTATTTTTTTTCGTTAAATTTTTCGACCCTAAACTTTCCATCTTCCTTCATTTCTCCCACCCGAACCAGGAAGCCTCTTTTCCTGTGAGTTACCTTTCATTCTGATACCAGTTGTTATAAAAACAGGATTGTGGAGCAATAAAATAAAAAAAATTGCAGAAATAAAACACATAAGATACACAATACAATAGAGACACAGATATATGTGGTTCACCAAGTGTGGGCTACATCCACCAGATAAATTTCCAGGTCCTTCCTTTTATTATCCAACAAAATGAAGGGATACAACCTACAACACACCCGCTGTAACTTCCTCTTATTTCTCTCACAATGTCCTCTCATAATACAATATTCGTGATAATACACAACCATAATACAATTCCCTCATAAAAGAGGGTTTCCTTCTAGGGAAAAAACCCTAAAACAACTTCTACCGTAAGATCTACGACCTTATAATGAATGGTCCAGATTGACTATGAAATTACAATATTTTACAAGGCAACTTTTTCCAAAATTTTTCTTTGGGGGCGCTGCCCCCGAATCCCCCACTAGGGGGGTGGGGGGAGGGGATACAAAAAATGTCACCATGCCCCCCTGGACCCCCCTAATGATAGTTGTGGGGGATTAATCCCCCCCACACCCCCCGTTAGGGAATGGGGTCCAAGCACGAATGAAACAAACATTTGAATCAAGAAGATAATCAGGCTCCACAACCAACAATACCTCCCAATCCATGTTTTTAGAGATTCATTTTTTTTTTATGTGGAAAAGTGGCTTATTTGCTTGTGTCCTTTTGGTAGCATTATCCAACACTAGAATTGGATAATTTTCTCTTGTACATGAACCTATTTTTTCTAAAAGTTTCAATATATTACTTAGTGCAGTTAGGCACTTGGAACATAGCTCAAAAAATTTGTTGAGAAGATAATCTATGTCAAATATGTAGATACAATAGAAAAGGACCTCCCATTTTGTATTGTAGGATGGTCATGGGTAGAGATGTGATAAAATACCCATTTTTTCCATATGAATAAATATGTTAGATAGTGAGAACATTATGGAAATATGGGATCTCCATACATAGTCAAACACTATAACTTGTATCTCAATTATTGTTCTTTTATTAATATAAATAATATAATTTGATGGTTTTTTTTTACCATATTAGATAATCTATATTAATTGAGAATGAAATTAAATAACACACAATATTACATAAAGAACACAAGATACCGTGAAAACCAAAGTCTATTACTCAAAGAATGATGAAACACATTGTACATATACAACATCTAAAATAGTGGTAGATATCCCTGAGAAGATATGTGTTTGGTATGCTCATTCATAAAAATCACACAAGAAGAGGATGAAACTACATTTTTTCATAATTCCAAAGAACCTAAGAGGAAATCCTTAAGATCCAAAAACCCTAACCCCAGGTGCTGAGGTGGAAAAAGGAAGGTGGGCCCTAGGGATCCTAGTTGGAATGTCAACTTTACAGGACCATAATTTTGTATACAGACTCCGATTTGGGCACTCTTAGGACAACCCTTATAAATCTTATTTTGAGCTCTACAAGTTTCGAAAAATAGGATCTCCAAAGGGGCATCTATCATCAAATTCACCAAAAATGCATGGGAAGGGCCCCAAAAATGTGCCAAAAGGTCAGAACCTACAAAAATTGTAATATTTAAGACCATTTCCAGTAAGACAGAGTATTTGACCAACTGATTGGATTGGTAGTTCCCACTTGGGAAGTAATGGTTTGCATTACATCAAGTCTTGATATAAGTTGGGGAAGCTTATGCTATATTTTCTACCTTGTGAATCACTTGCCATGATGAAGAAGTTTCCTTTCTTTGATAACATGATAGAGTTGTATATTGTGTTGGTGGGTTCTCTTCATCGTAATGTCCATGATCATATCTATTATAGCTTGTTCAATGCAATAAAGTTTTAGCTTAGTAGTGGCCAATTTCTCTACTACTTCTTATGCATCCAACACAGGTGGTACATATGGTCAAAGTATCTCCACATTAAATATAATATGAAAACCAAAGTAAGGTGGTACATTAAGTTCAAAAACATTCTTAGCCACTACCTTGGTAATGGTGGAAAGCTCTCAATGGAGTGTGTTATCATGCCACTTTGACCAGCTTGTGACATTTAACTACCTTTTAATGAATACATCATAAACCAATTCCAAATATAATTTAGGAGCTCAAAACTTTGGAGGACAGGCCAATTTTACATGAAAATTACAAGTCATATTGACCATTTGAAGATGTGTGTGTTGATCCCTTTGATATGTGTACAACCACACCCTTAACCTTTGATAGTCATATAGTCATTGTTATAATGTGACTTTTGTTGAATCCACAACCCATTCACTGATATGGTCACCTCAAGAAGCTTCTTGGTCAAGTGGAGCCCATACCACTTGAGCCAAATAATTCATTTGAAGGGTCCTTGGCCATACTTGGAGTTAATACATTCACATTGAAGTGTTTCTTCTTTTAAGCTCAGTTTTGGCTCCAACAAAAACTACAAATAAAGGTCTCCATCCTCCATTTAAACAAGACTAAGGTTGATAGTGTTATGTTGAGAGAATTTCTCCAAGGATTGTAAGCTCACATGATCCAATCCTTCCTTTGAGCCATTGTAGTTTTATTATACCAAAATTTGCCCTCCATAATACCATTTTGTATAAGGAAATGCTACTGAAATAACACTATAATATGAGAGAGAAGTCCTATTTAGGAATTGGGAACCTCCCAAAGAGAAAGCATTGAAGGCCATCCTCAATACTTCTCTAGGTGAAATTCCAATTTTGTGTATTGCTTTTACGTTATTGAATACAAAGATCTTATTCTTTCCCTCCAAAATCTTGTTGTTTACATGAACACTGATCGATTTTAGGAAATTGTAGATTGTTTGATTTGTTGTGTTTTCTTATAGGATCATTGAGAGGTGGAAACTCCAGTTAGTTCCTCCTCCTCCCACTCAAATTTGAAGCCACCAACTCTACAATGGGCTCTCAAGAATTTTCCTCACCTTTCTATCATTGTAGTTGTTGATTAAGGTTGGTTGTCATTGATGTCAACCCTTGAAGAAAGTCCTGTAGCACAAAGGTTTGGGTAATGGACCCAAGATTGTTTGATGTAAATATGACTCATTATTGTTTTTTCATGGTTGATAAGAAGTAAATATGGATGAACTCCAAAGTGGTCCCCTTATGGTGAAAGCCCTCACGGGAAGATGCTTTGCGGAGTAAGAGAACCCATGCTTAATTATGGAATAATGAGATGAAGGACAATGAATTTTTCAAGGAAACTATCCTAGATGGATATTTCTTGTCATGCCATTTCTGGTGGTATGTAGAACGCCACATAACTCCTCGCGGTTAGAGAGTTATGACCATGTGAAGTTGGAGAACCCAGGTTTGGGTAATGGACCCAAGTTTGTTTGATGGATAATGATATGATTTTTTCTATATTTGAAGGTAATACTACTATATATGGATAGTACATGTCATTCAATTTCTGGTGGTATGTGGAATGTCACATAAATCTTCATGGTTTGAGAGTTATGGCCTTACAAAGTTGGAGGACCCTCACATGTCATCTAGAAGCCCTGAAAGGTCAAAGTAGTCAAAGTGGTTTAAGAGATTTTAAAAGGTAAATAATAAAGTGAAGTGATGCGTGTATTATAATTCAAAGTGAATACAAAATAAATTATTTCAATAATAAATTT
>SNQJ01S0000822.1:72097-174973 GCA_010110895.2 Picea sitchensis | reverse complement strand
GATGAAATTGATGAGGGATTTTGGTTGAGGTACATGTTGAGTACATGGTTGAGACAAGTAGTTTATGAGTTGGCACATACATGAGGTGTATAGTTGATGATGTTGGTACATATTGATGAGTCATAGTTGATGAGTCGTTGACACATGATTGGTACATACTTGGTACATGGTTGGATTCACTTGTTTATGGTACAGGTTGATTACAAGTTGTTTGGTACAGTTTGGTGCATGGTTGATGCACTTGTTTATGGTACAGGTTGATTACAGGTTGAGGTACAGGTTGATGCATGGTTCAGATTTATTGGTACATGTTTACAACGGTATATCTCACAGTGATAGTGTGACAATGGTTCCATCATTATACTTCTACTTCAGGGTGGTAGGACGAGACAATGACAAGTGGTTGTAGCCACCTTTCGGTTGTAGCCGGAGACAATAGGGGGTTGTAGCCTCCTTCTGGTTGTAGCCAAAGAATTGGGGAGTTGGAGCTTCCCTCAGGTTGTAGCCTAAGAAACTAGGGGGTTGGAGCCTCCTTCTAGTTGCAGCTGGAAAACAAAGGAAGTTGGTGCTTCCAATGAATGTAATTCTTTAAGACATTAAGAAAAAGCATTCCATGGTTTTCTCCCGATTTGGGTTTCCACGTAAAACACTGGTGTACTGTGTTTGTGTGTGATTGTTTATTTCTTACTGCTCATTATTGGATAATAATTCTACATTGATATAACATTTGAAGAACACATATTATAATTATGTTATTATTGATTCACCCCCCTCTCAGTAATCCAACTGTAGTTTCATTAGTTTAATTGATATACTTGCTTGTGGATAGAATATGTTAAATTAGGTTATTAATTTATATAATTTTTTTGTTTTCCTTAGCTTTCCAACTAGCTAAAAAGGGCTCATTTGGTCACATCATGCACTCATAACATGATAACAAAATCACAACCATACTGGGATGAGAGCTTAAATATTTTTCTTGGTTGGATTCAACACTTATTCTCTATCTTCAATGATTTCTTACAATGTATAACATAGTTTAAGCCACATGTTTGCTACATCCCACCATTGAGAGACCTCATTTTTCAAAGGTTTTCTTTTCTCCCTTCCTAAAAAAATTGTATTGTTGTTTAATTTATTTTAGTGGAGTTATGCACTTTCCCCTTCAAAAAGTCGCACAGTCCTATTTAGGCATTTGCACAAGTTCCTAACCTCATAGTCATGTAGGGGAATTTTTGTGTCTATGTCTTCTGTGCATCAAAAGTGTGGTTTTCTAGGATTTTTCTTACTTGGAGGGTGCTCGATTACATTTCTATTTTTTCTTGTAAAATTTGTTGCTTTATTATTAGTTACTTGATTAAATTGCACATAATTAAAAGGAATTGGAATAGAAAATAAAATATTCATCTACTTGTTTCAAAGAAATTTTCACTTTCACTATTTCATTTCCAACAATGATTAAGTTCAAGAATCCGATTACCAAAATAAGCAAACAATCCTTACAATTAATCACTTAATCTAATCTTGTATTCAAATAGTTTTTTTTTTTTAAATAACAAGATTATGACCCTTACATTGGAATCAATTCAAGAGAGGTCATAACAAATAAATGATCGTGGATTTCGTTAAATGATACCCACAATTAGATTTGATTAGGATCTTGAAGATAGGTGGTTCAAAGATGTTACACGATCTTTAAAATTTGAAATAGATTGGGGCTATGGTTTTCATTAACTACTATTGACCTTGTTCCTCTTGCCTCTTACATACCAATGGGAAGAAGGAAGGATTTTTCACCTCCCCTCCAACCAGGTACCCTTTTTCCATTAAACTCTAGTCTCCAACCATGCTCAATGAGGATGAAGTAGGTCGAGTCCCCCCCTCAAGCTTCCCTTTTCTTTGTTTTGTGGGTAATATATTGTTGTGATATCAAATGTGAGGGTTCCACAATCTCCTTAGATGTCTTTCTCTACCACCCATACATCTAGGCTTTAGTATTTTCTCTTAAGTGAAGAAACAAACCAAGGTTGTGCTCTCTCCTTTAATGTCTAGACTACGAGAACAATATAATCCCACACTCTCCTTTAATGATCCTATACTTAATGCTAGCTTTGATTCTATAACTAGGGCATTGGCTCACTATTCCTCAATCTTTTGAGTGGATAAGGAAACATGTATACTAGAAGTTAAACTATTGGTGGATTGGGTTGAACAAGATATCAAATATATTAAGGCCCATGAGGTCATCTACTGATTTAATGCTCTCTGGCCCACATTGAAAAAGTTGTACGTTTGGATTGGGGATGATTTCTCATGAATGGTGTGGCCATTTATCCTATTGTTAACAATTTCTTCATCCTTGAATTTGACTCTAATAAGGACCAACTCATAGTGATGATGCATGGCCTATAGTTTATGGAGAGCGCAAGCCTCTTCATGAAATCATGGCACCCAAAATTTAACCCTAATGATGAAGTCTTGACCTTGGTGCTGCTTTGGGCTAGGTTTTTGAACCTTCCACTAGATTGTTGAAACCTAAGACCTTGGAAATCATTGGACATGGATTGGGAGTCTTTGTTTTTCTCAACCATGCCACCACCCTATATAAATATTCTACTACATTTACCCACTTGTGAATTTATGCAGATTTAGGTAGGGGATACTAGATCAAGTAATCTTAATGTATGGTGAGCATAGTTGGACCTAGGTTGTGGATTATGAGAACATTTATTCTATTATAGGATATTCTTTGAACATGGGAATTTAAATATTTCTTGTCCTAAGGAAAAGGGTCCTAAATGGTCTATAGAAGGGCATTGGGATCCTTCTGAGTGGAAGAATTTAGAAATCACTCACAATAGGGCAAAGTCCCCCTCTTACCTTTACAAGACCCCATGTACACCATCTCCTTCCACTTCTAAACCCCCACTTACCATTGTATCTAGTAATCCATAACACTCTATTATTTCCTGTAGTATTTAAATTCCATTGCTACTCATTCATCTACTCTAATAGTTTCAACCTCCTCCTAGTTTGGATTCAGTAAAAGGAAACATTAGTTGGATTCTCCCAATGAAGAGGATGCTTCCAATGTTTAGGATCTAGAAAAGGATTGTCAAAACCTGAGGATTATTGAGGTTCTTGGTTCCCTCATATTTGAGCAATAGATAGAGGTCAAGAAGCACACAGGCAAAAAAGGAAAACCAGAGGGAGAATGAGCTCCTAGTGAGTTGTATTTCCTATTTTTTATGAATAACTTAAATGTGTAGCTATTAGGTGCTATGTATTGAGGATTTCTTTTGTGACCTGTAGTTGTTTTGGATGCTAGGATAATGGATTTTTTGACATGAATAAAGTCACATCTATTGAGTTTTGGTATTGCTTGTGGAGGCTAAATGTTGTAAATATTTCCTGTTAATATTGTTAAAAGGAATCTTTATCAAAACCAAAAAATTGTAACCATAAGTTTACCACGTGAGGAGAGATTCCCTTTAGTATAAAGGGTGTATCTAGGGGTGAATCTTGAAAGATAGGCATTACAAATGATATTATACTATAAATGTATGGGACTCTCCCCATACCACTTTGCACATGATTAAATGATTATTCTATAACCCCTTGTCACTTCTTGTGAAGAGGAATCTTAGTCAAATAGTGAATCAAATAGTCAAATAGTCTACCACCCATGTGACTTCTTATGGAGATTGTGAGGGTACCCTAGTCAAATAGTGCATCACCGCATTTTGATTTCATCCCCTTTGGTGGGGGTTACTATAAATTGTCTCTTTCACAACTTTACTTGGCTTACACTACCAATAGATTTCATCACCCTCACTTGTTGTGAATTTGGAAGCCCCTTTTTATATTAGATTTTTATTGAGTTTTAATAGCGTGTCTTAGGGGCGTGCTTTTTATTTTTCTTTCATCATCGATGTTATCACACCAATTTCTTCCACACGTGACACTTAAGTGATTTTTATTGGATATGCATGAATCAATAGTAAAACCACCTAATGCATTCAAAACCATCGAGGATAAACTAATCATGCACCAAAATAAAAAAATCAACCTTACAATTTGACCAAAAGGAGAACTACATGACCCCTTAGTTCATGGTGCATGGAGTTGTGCAAAAAATGATTCAATACTTGCATCATGTTTGTAGTAGCGTGATTCATCCCGATTTTGTGTCTTATTAAATACGAAAGTCACTTCAAGTGCTTGGTGGATGAAGGGAAGTCCATATCAATTGATCCTCCTAATTGAATTGCATGGTACAAGGCCAAGCTTGACTTGAATGTAATCTCATGGGTGAGGTATTGACCAATATTTGATTCCCAATTCCATTGCTTCCCTTTCACCTTTATGGATATCTATAAATGAGAGCTCCCATCCTCCATTTCCATAAGTTTTTTTGTGCTATGATTCAATCATATTTTCCAATTTATAGAAAATATTTATTGTTCACTCACTTATTTATCTACCTCAGCCCAACAATCACCTGGAGAAGGTGTTTTGGTTGACTTGCACACCAGAAATCACCAAGTATAATGATGACCACATTGGGCATTTGATTACCAAATCTCTTAGTCAGTTTATTTTTAGTATTTATTTTATTTTTAAGTAGTTGGTAACTTTGTTTATATTGTCATTTGGCTGTAACCCAATTATTTGAGGCCTCACTTTCTTAAAATTTACAGCTTTTCCCATTTCCTTCACTCTTGAAAAATTGCATAGTTGCTCAAGATTTTTCTACATGGCTATGTGACTGGTTGTTCACATGGCCAAGTGGTTCAAGAACTGCACATTGCATAACATGTACATGTGCACACTCTATGCTTTGTGTTTGGTTTTATGCATGTATAGATTACTTAGAATTTGATTTATTTAATCTCATTTGATCATTCAGGGTATAGTCATGTTATTTTTTTCATGAATCACTAACTGAATTATTATTGTTGTTTTGAAAAAAAATTCTCGAAGTTAAGGAGTTTACATTGAGAAAGATTGAAATCATTTGTTCAAAGTACTCGTGATTTCTAGTTTTTCCTTTCTTGCAATTTATATTTCAACATTTTCCTTTTCAACATTTAATTTTAGTATTTCACACTTCTTCACACATGAAAGAACACAAAGCCTATTTCATATCGAAGTATGCTCTTCACCTTGCACTCTTAGTGTTTTAGGTGATTCAAAAACCGTTGGGAGAGTTCCATATGTCTTTCAATGCTCCTTAAAATACAACCAAATTGGTTCAAGCCGCCAAGCCAATAATTTTAAAATAAACTAACGAATCTAACCAACTAAATCCTCCCTGAAGGAACCAAAACAATTTATAGTATCAGTTAGGGTCACAAAGTTAGGCATCCAAGCAACACTCCATGGTCATTTTGCATTGAAATGTAGAATCTTTCATAGAGAAATTGAAATTTCTTTATAGGAAGTGTGCTTTTCTAGTACAAAGGACATGCCATATACATATTCATTGTTATATTTTACATGGATGACACAATGATTATTGTCCAGTGTTTGAATGAATACATTACATTTTCATTCCATTAATAAGAATATCCACTTAATGTGATTCATAAATAATGCTCTGAAAATTCTAGCATTCTAGACTATATGGACCTTTCTTGGACACCTATGTGGACATCAAGTATTTATTTGAGCCACCGTATGGTTTGTTGTCAAGATCTCCACTGATGTAGGGAGGTGGGAGTGCAATTAAGGTGGAGCTATAACACTAGTTTTTTGTATATATCCATGCCTTTGCATTCCAAGCACTTGTATTTAAAATTTGATGTATAAATATTTAAACAAAAGTACATTTTTAAACAGGAACATGAGATTTTTTGGGCTGAATTCCCCATGATTTTGTATGAATGGATAAATAGATTGTCAGAGCAGCCTCATTGTTGGGTACCATATGTAGATATTGCTTGCAATTCTAAGAAATTGTTGAATTTATAGATATATGAAGATGAACTCACCCACACAATATAATTTTGGTTCAAAAGTGAAATAAAGTGATGCCTTAGTATTTTCCATGTAGTATAATAATTGTCTAATGAAAGTGCATGAAGAATTCAAGTAAGGGACTCACTTAAGGTTGATTGATGATATTCCTATTTGGATGAAGTTGTTTCTTATTATGTATGGTTTGCTACATAACCCTATGTAGATGGAATCCTAATCCATGCATTGAGGGGATGAGTTGAATGAGGAGATGAAGGAAAAGTTCATGTGTCAAGAAGAATGAAGTTTGGTTGATTGTAGAGGTAGAAAACATATTGAGTGGATGTGATGAACTTTATAAAAAATGCGCATCACAAAAAGAAGACTGGTTGCAGGATCATATGAGAAGGATCCATGCTAAGAAGGAGTCCCTCATGAGAGAATACATCACCGAATTTTTAGGAGTGTGATACAATGAGACAATTGTGAGAGTTGATTAAAGGATATTTTTCTAGTCCCATAGAGTGTGAGAAAGAGGAGTGTGATGGATTGTATATAAAAGAAGATTGTGTTGGAACAACTTGAGAGAATGTTCTCAGATTAGATATGGAGGAGCTGCAATGAGTTAGGAAACATGAGTACTTGATTGGAGTGCACAAAGACACATGATGAGCTCACAATACTTGAGGATGATGAGATTGGATATGTAAGCAATAATTCATAGAATTAAGAGAATGATGTGTTGGGAGATGTGTCCTATTTGTGTGATGGATCTATAGAAGGAAATCACACCGATAATAAAGAAATTTAAAGAAAATATGATTTTCAGTGGTCCTTGGCTCCATCCCCTACACTTTCATTTATGGTCAAGTACCCATATCCATTTTCATGTATGGCACAAGTGTTGCAGTTGTTAATAGTAAAAGTGTGCCCATAGTAGTGTGCATGAGTAGTGTTAGTGTCGTCACAAAAAGTAGTCATTTTCATTAGTTCTTTCAAGTAATGTTAACATCATAGTTCGAAGTAAAAATTATGTCACTTGTCTTGGTCTACTAGGATTTAATTTAGTTCAATCCCATGAAGTGTAAGTATGGTGATTGAAACTAAAAATTCAACACTATGGTTACCATTATGTTGTCTTGGTGGAGAAGAAGAAATAAAGCAACATTATACCTGCAAATTCAACACTATGGTTACCATTATGTCATATATGTGGAGAAGTAGAAACAAAAAGACATTATATCCTCTATGACACAGCTTGGAGTGCACATGGGACTAATAACACTACTGGGCTAGTTGAGTTCCAAACCATTGTTCATGGGAGATATCTATAGTGGTATATGGAATGTAAGAATTGTGCTTTGTTAAGTCATGCGTAGACGTTATATCAATTGCATTAGGATTTTTTCAAGGAATTTTAGAAGGTGAAATTTGTGAAACAAATCATTGATGAGCTTGAAGGAGATTAAGAAAAGGGTTAGAGAATTAGTCAAGGAATTTGAAAAAATATTCCTGGACCTCATCAATAGCTAATATACACCACTCATGATGTGCAACATAACGAGTGGTTCATTGAATTATTGCTTCCACACTTTTGAACTCCCTTATTTCAACAATGCATGAGAAATTTGTGAGGTGTTGGAGTTTGCTTATCCAAAATGGATCAAACAAGAGAGTGGTTGTAAGAATTCTTTAACCCTTTTTTAATCTCCTTCAAGCTCATCAATGATTTGTTTCACAAATTTCATCTTCTAAAATTCCTTGAAAAAATCCTAATGCAATTGATATAACGTCTAAACATGAATTAACAAAGCAAATTGCTTACATTCCATATACCACTATAGATATCTCCCATGAACAATGGTTTGGAACTCAACTAGTCCCATAGTGTTATTAGTCCCATGTGCACTCCAAGTTGTGTCATAGAGGATATGATGTCACTTTGTGTTAGGTATTTAGAGAGGTAGTGGGGGGGCCCAAAGGGACCATAGTGATAATAGTGGAGACCATTCAATCTAAGGTGGACTAGGTCCACCATATTATTAAATAAGGCCCACTATGGTAGTTAGATATAATAAATATAAAATGACTTCATAGAAGGTTTTACTTCTAGAAGATTCCTCCTCTAGAATGTTCTTAGGTGATGGTAGCATTGCATAAGGGGGTTCAAGAAATGTAATTAAACATAGTGAAGAATATTTTGAATGTATCAAGCATTGCTTGAGGAGTGTTATCCTTCCTTAAGGATTAATATATGGTGTTACCCTACCTCAAGGGTTTTGACTATTTCTTGCGTTCAGTATTTTGGTGAATGGTTTGGATTATTCTTGTTGATATTGTGGATGTATTTTGAGATTTATCTTTAGATCTATTCAAACACTTAACAATTGGTATCATAGCACTTTCCTTGGCCAAATAAGGGAAGATTTTTTTCTCTTTTGCAGATTTCTTCTAGGGAAAAAAAGGGCGGCACACTTCAGGTTCAGATAGGAAACTTTCTGTGTATAATTTGGCCAAACAAATTGTATATTTGAATTTCTCTCAGAAAATTACCCAATTTCAAAAAACAAATCGACCGAAACGAAGTCCGGGAAGTGAAGTTATGAGCATTTTAAATTCAACAGTTTTTAGGGTTTTTCCGGAAAAAGCCACAATTTTCTGCAGTAAGTTATTTCTACACTCTAATTTTTGTTGAAGATTTATTCCAAGCATGATATTTTTTACTGGAAGAGATTATGGCCCTAGTATTGAAGAATTTATACAATCTCACAAGTCATTATGGAAAGAACAATGGAAATATTTTGTAGACTGGGGTTTCAAAGATGATGCTCTCATATCGTGGCAATCATTTCACCATTCTGAGTGGATGTCACTTACTGAGGAAGCACTTGAAAAATTACTTTTAGACAAGTGGTCTCATACAAAGAGTGAGGATAAAGACATCACCAAGAATTTATTTTCATATGGAAAACCTATATTACAAGTTCATGGTTATATTCATAAAGAAAATGTCATTGTTTCTATTAACCCTAGTTGCCAATTAAATTTTATCAATATTCAGTTGGTTAATAGATTGCAAGTTCCTGCAAATAATATTCACAACACATAGGTCGAGGGTGAAAATGTTAAAATTTTTGAACATTTGAAGCTCAGTATGGATAAATATGTGTTGCATTCATATTTTTATGCTATGGATACGGATGAAGTGGATATTGTTTTTGGATATCCTTGGATAGAATCAGTGGGTACCATTAATATTAATATGCAAAAGAAGTTTTTGAAGTTGTGGTACAAGAAAAATAAAATCACATTGCAGGATGTGTCTCTTAGTAAGAAAGATGGGCCAATAGAGACCAACAAAGTGGTTATTGTCGAGTCTGAAGTTGAATCAAAGGCAGAGTCTACAGAAGGAGATGAAACAAAACCATAGGAGGGACACAGTCAGGAAGGACATAATCATGAAGCTAAGGAGTTCATTGACTCAAAGGCAAAGTGTTGTAGATTTGAAAAAAAAAAGAACAGATTCCTACAGTTGTTGTATATCGCCATCCACATCATATAGATAAACAACAATCATCAAGGCAAGGGCTTGTGCATCAACATATTTATGCACCAGCAGCGAACTAGAAAGGAAATCGATGAAGAGGTTCATGGAGGCCTACTAGCACTACAGGAAGACATCAGACTAGAGAACTAATCACACGACAACACCGACATATTGTAGATCAAGATAATGGTGGCAAGGAAATGGATGAACATCATGTTCGACTTCCATTGGGATGGATGGATGGTCGCACTTGGTACTAGTTGGCTACATTGCTTAGTCGGTCATATTGTATGGTTTCTTCTCATGTTTCGAGGATGAAACATGTGAAGGGGATGGAATTTTGTATACCTAGGGAGGTAATATGGGGTACCTAGGGAGGTACCCAATGGGAATGTGGTTATGTATTATTAGTGGAAGTTATTTAATATATGAGAATGTGGTCATTCAATGTAAGGTGGACTAGGTCCACTATATTAATAAAGTTCCACTATGGTATTTGGATGTAATAAATGTGAGAAGGCTCTCTAGAAGGTTCCTAGGAGATAGAGAGAGCTATATAAAAAAGAGTAAGCAATGTAATGTTAGGTAGCTAGAGAGGTAGTGGGGGGGGCCAGAGGGCCCATAGTGATAATAGTGGAGGCCATTCAATGTAAGGTGGAATAGGTCCGTATATTATTAAATAAGGCCCACTATGGTAGTTAGATATAATAAATGGGTAGTTAGATATAATAAATGTAAGATGACTTCTTAGAAGGTTCTACTTCTAGAAGATTCCTCCTCTAGAATGTTATTAGGTGATGGTAGTACTATATAAAGGGGTTCAAGTAGTGTAATGAGATATGCAAAGAAATATTGTATTGTGAGTGGTAGCTCAATAGGAGGATTCCCCCTCAAAGAGGCAAGTGAACATGAGATGATCCCTTCCATAATAGGATTCATTGTATGGTGTTTCCTTATTCTAAGGGTTTGATAGTAATAAAAGAGATTTTGAATATTGTTCTTATATATCTATTGTGGTGATTTTGTATTCATTTATTTGGTTCTTAACAAGTGGTATCGGATTACTTTCCTTGGTACGAAGAGTGGGCAAATATTTTTATTTTTTGGAAAAAAAAGAGGGCAGTGAAATTACAGATGATTTATGTAGGTTTTGTTGAAAAATTTAAAAACATTGGTTGTATATCTGATATCCTCTCAGGAAAAAAACCCAAGTTAAAAAAAAAATCGTCTGAAACGGAGTCTGAGAAGTCAAGTTATTTGCATTTTAAAATCTACAATTCTCAGGTTTTTTTTTTTCGCGGACGACTGCGTCATTTTTCTGATTTCTGTAGCATATGGGGCTGATTTTTTCAAAAAAAATGTAGATCTGATTTCCTCTCACAATTTCACCCAATTTAAAAAAAAAACATCGTCCAAATCAGAGCTCTAGAAGTGAAGACATCACTGATTTAAAATCAACTATTTTTTGGGGTTTTTCATGATGATGACGGGACTGCAGAGTTCATAACTTTTCATAGGGTGCTCAGATTGCTACCAGATCAATACCATTGGATAAATTATTTTAAGAGATTTATTTTGGTATATTTTATGTGGTGTTTCCAATGACTATTTCCTCTAAAACCCTCAAAGAAATTCTACAGATAACTGAAGCATTCAAAGCCCAATGGAATGACACATTGCATGACCTTGCAGACGGCCTCAAGGCTAGTTTTCATAGTATTCAATATTCATTGGATAACATGCAGGAGATATTTCTTATGGAAAACATCAGGGATGAATAAAATAAAGAAATATATTCTTGGTATGATTTTGAGGTCGATTGTGATGATTGGTATATGGATAGTTGTCATTTATGGGATGAAAACCACTTTCATATTTTATTTGATGACTATACTCCACCTTCTATAGAGAACATCAATGTGACACATCATGAGCTAGTTATGATTACCAGTGTCCAGCCTGCATATTCTACAATGGTATTGTTCCTTCCAGATTCAACTTTGACCCTTTCCAACTATGTGGATGGATATTCTTATTTGGATCCACATGATAGGTGTCAGTATTGGGAGCATCATTTTCAGTTGGTTATTGGGTGCCGATATCTTCCGTGTGGAGTTCACATGAGAAATTGGACATGGGACCTTGGTTTACAATGGCGGTTGGACTACTTCAACATGGTGGCTTCCATTTCTCAATGGGACCCTGGTTCTCTAGTCTACTTCAACACTATGGTCCACACTTATCCATGAGACCCTGGTATATGGTTGTAGATCAAGCATTGAGGACAACACTTTCATAAGGGGTATGGAATGCTAGGTAGCTAGAGAGGTAGTGGGGGGGCCTAGAGGGCCCATAATGATAATAGTGGAGGCCATTCAATGTAAGGTAGACTAGGTCCACTGTATTATTAAATAAGTCCCACTATGGTAGTTAGATATAATAAATGGGTAGTTAGATATAATAAATATAAGATGACTTCTTAGAAGGTTCTACTTCTAGAAGATTCCTCCTCTAGAATGTTTTTAGGTGATGGTATCACTATATAAAGGGGTTCAACCAATGTAATGGGATATGAAGAGAAGTATTGTATTGTGAGTGGTAGCTCAATAGGAGGATGCCCCCTCGAAGAGGCAAGTGAACATGAGTTGATCCCTTCCATAATAGGATCCATTGTATGGTGTTTCCCTACCCTACGGGTTTGATAGTAATAAAAGAGATTTTGCATATTGTTATTCTATATCTATTGTGGTGCTTTTTTATTCAGTTCTTTGGTTCTTAACACTTTGTTTCTACTTCTCCACATATATGACATAATGGTAACCATAATGTTGAATTTACAGGTATAATGTTTCTTTGTTTCTTCTTCTCCACCAATACGACATAATGGTAACCATAGTTTTGACGTTTTAGGTTCAATCACCATACTTACACTTCATGGGATTGAACTAAAATAAATTCAAGTAGACAAAGATGACTGACATAATTTTTACTTCAAACTATGATGTTAACATTACTTGAAAGAACTAATGACAATGACCACTTTTTGTGATGACATTAACACTACTCATGCATGCTACTATGGGCACACTTTTACAATTAACAACTGCAACACTTGTGCCATACATGAAAATGGATATGGGTACTTGATCATCAATGAAAGTGTAGGGGATGGAGCCAAGGACCAGTAAAAATCATATTTTCTTCAAATTTCTTTCTTATCAGTGCAATTTCCTTATAGAGACCGATCACACAAATAATATAGATCTCCCAACACATCATTCTCATAATTCTATGCATTATTGCTTACATATCCAATCTCATCATCCTAAAGTATTGTGAGCTCATCCCACGTCTTTTTGCACTACATTCAAGTACTCATGTTTCCTAACTCATTGCATCTCCTCCAAATCTAATCTGAGAGCATTTTCTTAAGTTGTTCCAACACAACCTTCTTTTATATACGATCCATCACACTCCTCTTTCGCACACTCTATGGTATGGTTTGCTACCTAACCCTATATAGATGGAATCCTAATCCATTCATTGAGGGGATGAGTTGAAGGAGGACATGAAGGAAAAATTCACATGTCAAGAAGAATGAAGTTTGGTTGATTGTAGAGGTAGAGAACGTATTGAGTGGATGTGATGAACATTATAAAATATGCACATCACAAATAGAATACTGGTTGTAGGATCATATGAGAAGGATCCATGCTAAGAAGGAGTCACTCATGAGAGAATACATCACCAAAGTCTTAGGAGTGTGATACAATGAGACAATTGTGAGAGTTGATTAAAGGATATTTGTCTAGTCCCATAGAGTGTGAGAAAGAGGAGTGTGATGGATCGTATATAAAATAAGGTTGTGTTGGAACAAATTGCGCAAATGTTCTTAGATTAGAGTTGGACGAGCTAGAATGAGTTAGGAAACATGAGTACTTGAATGGAGTCCACAAAGACATGGGATGAGCTCAAAATACTTGAGGATGATGAGATTGGATATGTAAGCAATAATGCATAGAATTAAGAGAATGATGTGTTGGGAGATGTGTCCTATTCATGTGATGGATCTCTAGAAGGAAATCACACTGATAATAAATAAATTTGAAGCAAATATGATTTTCACTGGTCCTTGGCTCCATCACCTACAGTTTCATTGATGGTCAAGTACCCATATCCATTTTCATGTATGGCACAAGTGTTGCAGTTGTTAATAGTAAAAGTGTGCCCATAGTAGCATGCATGAGTAGTTGTTGGATTACTGAGAGGGGGGGGTGAATCAGTAATAAATATGCTTAATCCTTTTAACCATAGTATGCAAGTGTTATTTATCTTTATGATCAATATAGAATTATCATCCAATAAGTGCAGAGTAAATAAACCCTGAACAAATGAACACTCATACACATACACAATACATTGATATTTTTACATGGAAACCCAATGCGGTAGAAAACCACATAATTCTTTTTCTTATATGTCTTTAAGAATTACATTCACTAGAAGCACCAACTTCCTTTGTTCTCCAACTACAACTAGAAGGAGGCTTCGACCCCCTATATTTTCAGGCTACAACCTGAGGGAAGCTACAACTCCCCAATTATCTGGCTACAATGAGAAGGAGGATACAACCCCTTATGTTCTCCAAATACAACCAGAAGGTGGCTACACCAACCTATCCTTGCTCCATCCTACCACCCTAAAATATAAGTGTCAAAAGAAGAAACCACTGCCACACTGTCACTGTGAGAGATACCACTGTAAACCTGTACCAACCTGTACCACTGATCTGTAGCCAACCTGTACCACTACCCTGTAATCAAATTCTACCTAAACTGAGCCTGTACCAATCAAAACCAATAGATACATGACCTATCTGTTCTACAACGCACATATGTACGCGCCCTATCTATACTGCAACCCACGTATGTACGCGACCTATATGTACTGCAACCTGCATATGCCTTATGAAAAATAGGGTTTTCTCTCCCTAAAAACTCTAACCCTCTTCAACCTCTTTCACATCAACCTGCAACCTATCACTGTGTCTAGACTATAATTGTTCCCTATGCATATATCCTCATACATATCCTTTGACCAAATGCATCTATATCTCTCTAGTCATGTTCCATACAAGTGTGTATAATCATGAACACGTATAATAACCCTCACATGAAATAGAGATCAAACCATTTCTGATATACAACCTCTCAATACATCAACCAATTCACAAATACAAGCTCTCAATCATATACCACAAAAACCCTTAACCTTATGCCAAGAAATACAATATGTGCCTCAACTCTAACAAGATGTATCAATGATACATATTGATTGTACCAACAATGTATTTCTGTAGATCTGAATTATATATAACATCCCATGTAGCCACTAATCTCTCTAGGTAAAATTCTCAAACCCCCATAACCATTTCTCATGTATACCAAAAAATCCAACTACTCATAGAAATGAGACATACCTTTTGAAACAATAGATATATCTGATGTACCTGAACATTGTAGACCTTACTAGGAGCTTTCTTTCAGACTTTAGAGACCCAACATATTCATATTCTCAAGTTTTTAGGATTTACCCTCATGTATGCACCCTATTATAGTGATAGCCCACATACACGTGTGCTCTGATCCACTATAGCCTGCGTACACCTAAAAAACTAGTGTTTTTTTTCTTCAGTATTTTCTGTAATTCTAAAACTTTCGCCGTCAACCCTTCGTGCTATCTTAGACTTGTGCAAATTTAGATATATCAGTGAGTACCTGCAATAAACCTTATGCAATAATAGATAATCAATTTTCTCAATAGGTTCTAATAGGAGAGCCTTGCTCTCTTATTTATACTTCCATGTAGCTTCCTCAAGGGGTTACCTTCTAACCAACTTAACCCAATTTCCTTCTTTTAGGTCTAACCCACTTCTAACCACTTGTCCACTTCTAACCCACTTTTCTACAAATAATAAATTTTCCACTTCTAGTTGCAACTAATCTATTTTTAATTATTTTCTTATTGCAACAACTTAACCCATGATTAAATCCTATTTCTACTCACTTGACTAGTCAACTTCTTCTAGGAGCTTCTATAATAATTTTGACTTCTTTGACCTTCTAGATAATTCATGAGGGTTCTCCAACTTCACAAGGCCATAAATCTATAACCGTGAGGAGTTATGTGGCACTCCACATATCACCAGAAATGGCATGACATGTACTATCCATATAGAATAGTCTTTTCTGAAAATATATTAAACTTCATACCATTATACAATAATCAAATAGAAGTACTTTAACCATACTATTGGGGATGCCAGAATTTGCTAACGAACTTTCTTCAAGGGTTGACATCAATGAAAACCAACCCAATTAATCAACAATCTCCCCCTTTATCATTAATGGAAACACTATGATACAATACTGAAGTCATGTCGCTTATGCTTCCCCTATGACCATTGCTCCCACTGGAAGCATGCCTCTGTGATCTCTCTCCAAACATCTAGCTCCGTATCCTGCATCTGATGAATCTCTCCCCCTTTGACATCAATGGAAAATGTAACTTTCTGTCTAAGGATTCTCCCCCTAACTAAACTATTCTTGGGGCTTCTCCCCTTGACTGAACTCTTCCTGAATGTGTCCCCCCAACCTGAACTGTCCTCTGTATGGTGCTTCCTCGTGTAAATCTAAGATATGTAAGATATGCATTCAAAAGCATTCATTTTGGAGTATAAATTACTCCAAGTCTCTGGCAAAGTTACTTAAAGGCTTCCCTTGGAAGTGGTTTTGTGAAGATATCTGCAACCTATTACTTTTTTCCCACACATTCAACTCTGATGTTCTTCTATGCAACATGTTCCTGTAGAAAGTGATACTTGATTTGAATGTGCTTCTTCTTGGAGTGTATCACTGGATTTTTTGAGATACTAATGGTGCTTGTATTATCACAATATATAGGAATGGGCTCATCATACTCAACATGTATATCTGTCAAAGTTTGTTTCATCCATGGAACCTGTGTACAACATGTCGCTGCTGCAATATACTCTGCTTCTGCTGTAGACAATAATACGATGACTATTTCTTGCTTAGCCAAGATACCAAACACTCACCCAAGTAGAATGCTGATCCACTAGTGCTTCGTCGGTCATCAATGCAACCTATCCAATCTTCATCTGTGTAGACAATAAGTGATAGATCCTTTCCTTTTGGATACCATAATCCCAACTCTTTTGTGCCCTTGAGATATTTGAAAATCCTGTCACTGCTAGAACGTGTGGTTCCTTTGGTGCTACTTGAAATCATGCCACCTGTCCAACTGCCCGCATTACATATGGGTTGGATGCTTTCACACATAGTAAGCTACCAATCATTGACTTGTATTTCCTCTGATTTGTAGACTTTGAATCATCATCTTTGCTCAACTTGCAACTGGTTTGCAATCTTCCATTCCAAACCTCTTTAGCATTTCTATGATATACCTAGTTTGAGAAATAAAAATGCCTTGGTTGCTTTGACATATATGAAGATCCATAAACAAGGATAGTTCTGCAAGTAATGACATTTCAAATTCATTCTACATATCCTTTGAAAATTTCTGGCTTAACCTATCATCATCACTTCCAAAAATAATATCATCAACATAAACTTCAATTAATAAAATACTATCTCGAGTTACCTTGATGTAGAGGTTGCTATCTGCATTTCCTTTTTTGAACTCTTGCTGCTATAAGTATCTTTCTAGTATGGAGTACCATGCTCTGGGGGCCTGTTTGAGACCATACAAGGCCTTCTTTAATATGAAAACATAATATTCATTGTTTGGCAACTGAAATTCTTCTGGTTGCTCAATGCAGACTTCTTCTTCTAGTTCCCCATTTAGAAAAGATGATTTTATGTCCATATAATACACTTTAATATTCTTTGAAGATGCATAAGCTAGTATCAATATGTTTTCTTCCATTCTTTCAACTGGGGAACATGTCTCTTCAAATTCGATACCTTCAACCTGTGCGTATCCTTTACATACCAATCTAGCTTATTCCTGATAACCTGTCCATCTTCATTCAATTTATTTCTCAAGACCCACTTTGTGCTGTTCACATTCTTGTACCTTGGTCATGGAACCAATTCCCAAGTGCCCTTTTTCTCTATCTGATCCAATTCTTCATCCATGGATTTTATCCAGAATTCATCCTTGCTGGCCTCTTTAAAACTGTCTGTTTCAATCATAGATAAGAGTGCTAGGTGAAATTGTTTTGGTGAAGGAATTCTTCTTCTAGTCTCAACTCCTACATCCTTGTTTCCGATAATATGATTTGAAGGATGATTCTTCTGTACTCGTTTTCTAGGTGTCTTTGGAGGCACTTGTTGAAATTGCTCTTCTACTTCTGTCTGATCTTCTTCACCTTCCCCTTCTACTACTTCTTCATCATTTGCTTCTTCTTCGTAAACTTGTTCCATTGATTCCTTTTCTTCTTCCTTTAATTTCTGTCCACTTGTTTCATCAACTGTTACATTGATGCTTTCCACAACTTTGTTGAGCCTTATATTGTAACACTTGTATGTTTTCCTTCTACTTGAGTAACTGACAAGTACACCTTTTTCCACACGAGAGTCAAAATTTCCCATTCTTCCATCTTCTCTTTTGATGTAGCATTTTCTTTCGAACACTCTGAAGTACTTCACATTTGTTGTTCTTCCTTTCCATAGCTCGTAGGGAGTTTTGTCACTATTTTTTCTGAACATTACTCTGTTTTGAATGTGAACTGTTGTATGCACTGCATGTGTCCAAAATAATTTTTTCAATTTATAATCCATTAAAATTGTTCGATCCATTTCCTTTACTATCCCGTTCTTTTTTTCAACAACTCCATTCTATTGAGGTGTCCTACCAACAAATACTTGCCTTTTTATTCCATGCTTGCTGCAGAAATCCATAAATTCCTTTGAAGTAAAATCTCAATCTCCTCCATTATCAGATATCAAACATTTGATTTTTGAATCCATTTCATTTTCAACCATTTCCTTGTATACCTTGAAGTTTTCAAATGCTTCAGACTTATTCCTGAGAAAGAAAACTGTAGTCATTCTTGTATAATCATCAACCAATAACATAAATTATTTCTCACCTTTTAAACCCTTTGTTCTAGTTGGTCCAACTAGATCAATATGCACAATTTCCAGTGGTCTTGTCATTGGGTGTTCCTTTGATTTGAACCTGGTCTTTGTTTGCTTTCCTCATTGACAATGCTTGCATAATGTGTTGGTTGGTTTCATGATCTGGGGAATTTCTTTGTTTGCTTCCTTTTTGTTGACTTTGATGAGGTTATCGAAGTTTATGTGACCCATTCTTCTGTACCATAACCAACATTCATCTTCCTTTCCTATAAAACACTTTTCATTTCCAATTTCACTTAATATATATATGTTGCTTGAAGTTCTTGCAGCTGTTGCAATCAATTTTCCTGAACCTGCTTTTCTTATCTCTCACTTCTGTGAATTGAACATAAGTTTATGAACTTGGTCACACATTTTACTTACACTTAGAAGATTATGTTTTGTATCTTCCATTAGTAGAACATTTTCTTCCTTGGTATTCTTGTTTCCAATTTTGACTGTGCCCTTTCCAATGATTCTAGATGAGTCATCATTTCCAAAGGAGACTGATCCATCTCTTTCCTTTCTTAAAGTAAGAAGCCTGTCTTCATCACCTATCATATGCTTTGAACAACCACTATCAACATACCAACCACATTTCTTGTGTTTAGCCTGTACAACGAGTGTGCATTCTTCATTGTTAAACTAATCCTGCTTTCTTATCCATATCATCTAGTGAGGTTCCTGTCTGTGACTGTTGTAATTCTGTTGTGATTATCTAGGAGGGACTGTCATTCTACAATATTTGGCCATGTGTCCAAATTTGTTGCATTTGTAACATTCCACTTCAGTGCTCAATGATTCAAACATGTTGTAGCTTCTTCTCTGTGTTTCACTAGGCCTTATTGGATAACCATTTTGTGCATGACTTTCAAAGGTGTTTCTGTTCCTTCTATGAGCTTTCCAATTTACAGCTTTATGTCCAAAATTATTACATGCATAACATAAACCAAAAAATATAGTTTGATACCTAGGAGTTGAATATATTTTGAAAGGAGTTACTCTTCTGAATCCTTCTTCATCATGAGGCTTGCTTGTTTCTGATTGTTGTTGATTTTGAAATCTGACTTTTCTAGGTGGAGGAGTGTCCATGTGATCTTCCCTATAAAAATTCTTGTTTCCTCTAACTGTATCTACATAGCTTCTTGGTTGTGTTTATTTATCTGTGGTTTTGGAGCTTGAGCCTCTTTCTATCTGATTGTATCCTATCTTGGACTTGTCATGATGTGGCCTTTGACTATTGATAATATTATCCAAAACCTTTGAAATGTTCTTCATATTCTTCTATTGAAGGTATTTTCTCAAAGTAACAACCTCTGCTTCTAAATTTCCAATGATCCAGTCTTTTTCTTCCAACTGTTCTTTGAGTGCTTCTTTGATTCTTTTGTCTTCTTCTATTTTAACCTTTAATTATTTGTTCTAGTTCTTCATAGTTTGAATTCCGAATATCTTCTTTCTTATCTAGTTCTGCCCATAGTTTCTTGTTTTTCTTGTTTTCTCTTTTTATAACTTCTATAGCACTCAACAATTCTTCTCTGTAGTCATCTTCTTCTTCTTCAAACTCCTCTTCTGTTTCTTCTTTATCAGAGTCTTCTATTTCCATGAATAAAACTCTTTTTGTCTCACTTTCACTGACTTCATCTTTGTTTGATGATGAGAAATATTCTTTGGTGCAAAAACTTTTCTGGAAGAATTTCTTTTTGGTTCTTTTCCCTTTATAAGTTTGTTTGTTGTTTGAATCATCCTCTTCATTTCTTTTCTTTTTCTTGTGAGGACATTTGTTAGCAAAATGACCAACACCATCACAGTTGAAAAAAATCAATGGAAGCTTACCTTTATATTTGCCGCCGGTTCCTATTTTTAATCTTCTGACAAAGTTGGCCACTTCTTCATCATCTTCTGAGATGTTGCTGCTATTGCTATATTCTTTTTATTTTTTCTTGCCCTTTTTCTTTGACCTTTTGGATGCTTTGAATGATTCTTCTTTTATACCTGGATTTTCCTGTTCAGTTCTCATTTCGTAGGGTGTGAATATTCCATGTAGTTCATCCATGCTTACTGAGTCTAGATCTGCTATTTCTTCTAGTAATAAGATCTTAGGATCAAATCTCATTGGAAGAGATATTAGTACCTTTTGAACAATTAAAGATTCATCAATTTCTTCTACCAATCCTATTATTGCATTCACTGTTTCATCAACTCGTAAGAAGTAAGCTGCAATATTCTCATCTTCCTTCATCTTTAGTTGTTCGAATTGACCTCTATAAGTTTGAAGCTTTGATGCTTTGAATTTTGAATCTCCTTCATAAATATTTTGAAGTTTTTCCCAAATATCTTTAGCGGAGCTACAATGTATAACTTTGGTATATACCGAATCACAAAGACCATTCAAAAGTGAATTTGTGTCTTTTGAATTATTTAGACTCAGTTTCTTTCCATTGTCATTTGTTGGCAGAACTGCTGGTTCTTTGTATCCATCTACAATTGATTGCAAAACTTCAAATCCCTGTGCCTGTACATATGTTCTCATCCTTCTTCTCCATAATGCATAGTTATGTCCATCAAACCGTGGTCTTCCATTTTTATACATACTGTTTCTCTCCATGATCTACCTTTCAATGGTTAAACTGATTTCTGAAGGAATCTTCTATGATATCAATTTTAAGATTACTGAGAAGGGGGGTGAATCAATAATAAATATTTCAAATCATTTTAACCATAGTATGCAAGTGTTATTTATATTTATGATCAATATACCATTATCATCCAATAAGTGCAGAGTAAATAAACCATGAACAAATGAACAATAATAAACATACACAGTACACCAATATTTTTACGTGGAAACCCAATGCGGTAGAAAACCACAGAATGTTTTTTCTTATATGTATTTAAGAATTAAATTAATTGGAAGCACCAACTTCCTTTTTTCTCCAACTACAACTGGAAGGAGGCTCCAACCCCCTATATTTTCAGGCTACAACCCGAGGGATGCTACAAATCCCCAATTCTCTGGGTACAACCAAAATGAGGCTACAACCCGAGGGATGCTACAAATCCCCAATTCTCTGGCTACAACCAAAATGAGGCTACAACCTCCTATGTTCTCCGGATACAACCAGAAGGTGGATGCAACCACCTATTCTCGCGCCATCCTGCCACCCTAAAATATAAGTGTCAAAAGAAGAAACCACTGCCACATTGTCACTGTGAGATATACCATTGTAAACCTGTACCAGCCTGTACCACTAACCAGTAGCCAACTTGTACCATTGCCCTGTAATCAACCTATACCTGAAATGAACCTATACTAATCAAAACCAACATATATGCGACATATATTTTCTGCAATGCGTGTATGTACGCGCCCCATCTATACTACATCCCACGTATGTATGCGACCTATCTGTACTGTAGCCTACATATGCCTTTTGAAAACTAGGGTTTTCTCTCTCTAAAAACTATGACCCTCTTCATCCTCTGTCACATCAACCTACAACTTGTCACTGTGTTTAGATTGTAACTGTGCCTTGTGCATATAACCTCATAGATATCCTTTGACCAAATGCATCTATATCTCTCTAGTCATGTGCCATACAAGTGTGTATAATCATGAACAAGTATAATAACCCTCACATGAACTAGACATCAAATCGTTTCTGATATACAACCTCTAAATACATCAACCACTTCACAAATACAAGCTCTCAATCATGTACCACAAAACCCCTTAACCATATGCCAAGAAATACAAGACATGACTCAACTCTAACAAGATTTATCAAAGATAAATATTGATTGTACCAGAACTATATTTCTGTAGATATGACTTATACAGAAAGTCCCACGTAGCCACTAATATCTCTAGGGAAAATCCTCAAACCCCCATAACCATTTCTCATGTATACAACAAAATCAAACTACTCATAGAAATAAGACATACCTTTTGAAGCAATAGATAGATTTGATGTACTTGATCACTCTAGACCATCCTGGGAGCTTGCTTTCATAATTTAGAGACCCGACATCTTCATCTTCTCAAGTTTTTAAGATTTACCCTCATGTACATGCCCTATTATAGTGAAATCCTTTGTACATATGCGCCCTGCTCCACTGTAGCTCGCATACACAAAACAAACTAGGGTTTTTTTTTCACTATTTTCTATAATTTCAAAACTTTCACCATCAACCCTTTGTGCTATCTCATACTTGCGCAACTTCAGATATATCAATGAGTACCTGCAATAAAACTTACACAATAATAGATATTCAATGTGCTTAATAGGTGCTAATAGGAGAACCTTGATCTCTTATTTATATTTCCATGTAGCTCCCTCAAGGGGTTACCTTCTAACCAACTTAACCCAATTTCCTTTTTTTATGGATAACCCACTTCTAACCACTTGTCTACTTCTAACCCACTTTGCTACAAATAGTAAATTCTCCACTTCTAGTTGCACTAATCTATTTTTAATTATTTTCATATTGCAACAACTTAACCCATGATTAACTCCTAGTTCTACTCACTTGACTAGTCAACTTCTTCTAGGAGCTTCTAGAATAATTTTGACTTCTTTGACCTTCTAGATAACACATGAGGGTTCTCCAACTTCGCAAGGCCATAAATCTCTAACCGTGAGGAGTTATGTGGTGTTTCACATATCATCATAAATGACATGACATGTACTATCCATATCGAATAGTCTTTCCTACAAGTATATTAAACTTCATACCATTAAAATTCATACCATTATACATCAATCAAACTAAAGTCCCTTAACCATACTGTTTGGGCTAACAAAATTTGCTACCGGACTTGCTTCAAGGGTTAACATCAATGACAACCAAACTAACAACCAACCCAATTAATAAAAATCTGCAATGTGTTAGGAAACATGAGTACTTGAATGGAGTGCACAAAGACACATGATGAGCTCACAATACTTGAGGATGATGAGATTGGATATGTAAGCAATAATGCATAGAATTAAGAGAATAATGTGTTGGGATATGTGTCCTATTTGTGTGATGGATCTCTAGAAGGAAATCACAACGATAAGAAAGAAATTTGAAGCAAACATGATTTTCACTGGTCCTTGGCTCCATCCCCTACACTTTCATTGATGGTCAAGTACCCATATCCATTTTCATGTATGGCACAAGTGTTGGAGTTGTTAATAGTAAAAGTGTGCCCATAGTAGCGTGCATGAGTAGTGTTAGTGTCGTCACAAAAAGTGGTCATTGTCATTAGTTCTTTCAAGTAATGTTAACATCATAGTTCGAAGTAAAAATTATGTCACACATCTTGGTCTACTAGGATTTATTTTAGTTCAATCCCATGAATTGTAATTATGGTGATTGAACCTAAAAATTCAGCACTATAGTTACCATTATGTCATATTGGTGGAGAAGAAGAAACAAAGCAACATTATGCCTGCAAATTCAACACTATGGTTGTTGAACTTTTACTTATACAACTAGTAGTTACGATTCTTCTTTATTATTATAATCATTTAGCACATTAGCTACATAAATAAGATCATTGAAAGAGAGGCAATACAAAAAACAATAGAGACACACATATTATCTTGGGAAACCCTCATGGGGGAGAAAACCCAACAAAAAATTTCTCAATATAGATAGACCAAATACCGAACATAAGATCCTCCTCTACTCCTTCACTGGGAAGAGTAGTGCACCACTTAACCAAGAAATACCGAGACACAAACCAAGAACCCTCCTTGACGTCACACTTAGATGTAGTAGCAGTTCCTCCAAAACTTGTGCACTTATTCATAGCTAGTGTGGTAAGTATGTACAAATGAGACACCATCCTCACATATAAATACAAGTTGTGAGGTGGCGCTAGGGTTGTGTATCTTCACTTGGTGGAGTCGACTTCTCCTAGAAGTGGCTAAAACCACTTTACAATTACTAGGGGATGACTTTACAAATACCACCACATAAATACATGATGACCAATCCACAAAAGGGGATTTGATCTTATAGAAGACCTGATTTGATCAATCCACAAAAGGGGATTTGATATATACAATAATGACTCAAATATAAGTAGAATATTCTTCAAAGTTACAATATTTCAACATTCCCCCTTAACAAGAAGGTTATTCTATTGACAACATTAATAATAACTGACTGGAATCAATACATCATCAAGAGGAGGGGACATCATCATCAACATCCATAACATTGTGGATCATATCTATAGGTCATCGAATTTTTTTCTTGTCATCAATATCTGTAGAAACTGAACATCATCATCATTTGTAACACGGAGCTGAAGTAACATCATCATCATCATCATCAACATGAAGTTGGAACATCAACATCAATAGCATGAAGCTGGAACAACAAAATCAACAATACGAAGCTGGAACATCAACATCATCAACAACATGAAGCTAGAACAACAACATCAAGAACATAAATCTGGAACATCAACATCTATATGTGGCAACAAAATGAGGCAGGTGCATCAACAACAACATCTATGGTACTCTGACAGATTTTCCTTACCGAACCTTCGATATCTTCCCAAGAATCATAAGATTCCCTAGGATATAAAATCCTAACAGTCTACCACATGGTACTCTGACAGACTATCCTTACTGGACCTTCAGGATCTGCCCAAGGATCATAATATTCCCTAGGATATAAAATCCTAACTGAGCTACCACTATTGACCACAACTAGAATACACATGCATAGGTACTTTGACAGACCATCGATATTTTCCTAGGGATGATCAATCCCCTAAGATATAAAATACTATCAGAGCTACCCGCTGTTGGTCAAGATACCATAGTATCATCAAGATCACTCCCGATTTCGAGGGAGGTCCTTTTAGACTACACCAAGCTTGTCTCGAAAGTAATTAAACTTCACACGAGACATAGGCTTGGTCAACACATCTGCAACCTTCTCATCTGTGCCAACATATTGGAGCTTTATAGCTCCCCTTTGCACCATATCACAAATGTAGTAGTACCGAATATCTATGTGCTTCGACTTATCATGGAACACTGGGTTCTTCGTCATCTTTATACAACTTTTGTTATCACATAGAATCATGATGGCTTCCATCTCTAGATTGAATAGACCCATCAACAACTTTCGAAGCCATATGGATTCACAACTGGATGAACATGTTGCAATGTACTCCACTTCTACCATACTAAGAGCAATACTATATTGCTTCTTACTTTTCCATGAAGTCATGGATGACCCCAAACTGAAACAACATCATGCAATGCTATTTCTATCTGAAGCACTTCCAGCCCAATCTGAATCAGTATAACCATACAATCTAAAGTCATGATCACCAATATAACATAGACCATAATCCAAGGTACCCATAATGTATCTCATCACATGCTTTGCAGCTACAAGGTGTACTTATCTAGGCTCCACCAAATATCGACTCAAGGTGTTCACAAAAAATAATATATATGGCCTGGTATTCATCATATACATCAATAATCCAGTAATATGTCTGTATAGAGTAGCATCAACCAACTCTGACGAAGTATCAACGAGGAGCTTCAAATCCGTTTCCATGGGTGTGGTCATGGATTTACATTCCAACATGTCAAATCTCTTCAATATTTCAACTGCATACTTCCCTTGGTTAAGGAATATCTTCTCTAGGTTCTTCCAAACTTCAAGACCTAAGAAATAATGCATCGGGCCTAGGTATTTCATCTCAAATTCTGCAACAAGCTTCATCTTGCAATCTATGATGAGATTTTCTTCTCCTGTCAAGAATAAATCATCCACATATGGTAGCAATATAACTGGCTCATCATTCATAATCTTGAGGTAAAGGTTTGGATAAACTTTACTCTTGGTAAATCCCAAGCTCATCATAAAACTATCAATCTTTCCATACCAAGCTCTTGGAGCTTGCTTCAACTTGCAGACATGAGTCTTCCTGTCTTGTACTTTGATACCAAAATTTCACATCACATTGTACCAACCTGGTACACTTGCTTAGCTACAACTCAATCTACATAATCATGTGTTGGTTCTATGTGCTTTATGAAAAGCACTATCTGTCCCACCACCTAAGATTATTTCCCCTATTCTCTCTGTAACTTGTTCCTTATAGAACTGGGAATCTGCACTTGAAACTGATTTTTATGAAACTGAGAATGACTTCTCCATTCTCACTGTAGTTGCTGAACTCTGAGAGTAGCTCCTCTACTCTATCATGGAAACAAATTCATATGAAACTAAGAGTGGCTCAATAACTAACATCGAGGGTAGATTATCCTCTTTCTCTGGAGTTAACTCAATATTCTGTTGTATTCATGTCTCCATGGCCCGACTCATGTACTACACCAAATGGTATTGGAGATAACTCATTCTCAAATACAGGGATTGCCAAACCTGTTCCCTTTGATATGGATCATCAATGCTATATGTCTTTGCATCCTGCAAAGTGTCACGATATTATGATGGTCTCTTCCTAGTTACTGCATTGAGTCTGGGTAAGCCTTTCTGGCTCTACTAACTCTTCCTGATGATATGAAAATTGATTAATTGTACAAGAGGGATTTGTTCTGTCATCTTTGGAGCCTTCTACTCCTCATGATCTCTCTTCATATGAGATGTTCTGTATATATAAAAAGTAACTTCTTCCTCTTCTTCAATACATGGATGTATACGGTCATGTATACAACTTGGGTAGTCTGCTTCATGTTTCATCTAATATGTTTCCTCCTACAACCATCACTATAGCTCCCTTCAGGGTTATCATTTGTGACCTGCCTGAAACAAGAACAACAAGGGAGAAACAACATACATGAATAATACTTTTTACAATAATAATAAAAACAATAGTAATAATAATTGTCATAGTAGTTCCTTTAGAGCTATCACTTGTGACCTGCCTGAAGCAAGGGTCAAAAGTAAGAAATACAATAATAAGAAATGAGAGCAACACTCTTCTAGTGTTGTGATCAATCATTCCTCCATGGTAACCTGGAAACAAAACAAGAAGTTTCTCCTAGAGGAGATGTTAGTTATATATGGTAAATGGTTAAAATAAGAATTTATCTCAATAATTCTCACATGCTACCAAGTATACAACTCTTCTAAGATTTCTATCACAACTATAGTGTTTACGTGTAATGAGACAATTATCAATTTTGACATGTGAAAATTTGAATCTTATCAACTTAATCAATCAAACTTGTAACTTGGATTCTTGTCATCAAGAATGAGTGTTTTTTATTTTCTTTTGAGTCTCCTTCACTCAATATGACAAGTATTCTCTTCAACCTATCCTCTGTACTAAGATAATATGCTTTCTTGACAGAAATATGAGTTAGAGAATAAAATCTATAATCTCAACCTTAATCAATCTAATACTTTTGACTTTAATTTTTAGCAATGGTTAGTATGATAGTCATAACTTTAACATATCAAAATAAAACCTAGATGTTCATAATATCATACCAAATAGAGGCATATTAAGTTGATCAAACATGAGGTGCATTGTTCCTCTGAATTTTCTGGATTTGAGATCCCTCTGGATCTACGATTGTTGTTTAGACAAAAGATCCTTTCTCCTACAAATACCCTTTAAAAATAATGATATAGTTTAAACATATGTAAGCACATACCTCTGACAATATCGATAGGTAGTGGCACCATCCAACAGTAGAAAAAATAAATAACAAACCTTTAAAACTTCAAAGGTTCAACAACTTGTAATTTAAAGGTAGCTGGAGATTTTCTAGGGTAAGGTGCACTAGGACAATAAAAACCAGTCTAAATATTTCACAAAAACTTTTACCGCAACTGGCGTTGGCACTTGCAAATGGTGCTGCAACTGGCATGAAGGAACTGGTACGAAGAAAATGGCACTACAACTATAACTAATACTGCAACTGCAATTGATATTGCAATTTATACTACAACTACAACTGATACTGCAACTGCAACTGGTACTACAACTACAACTTAAAGTTTTATAAGGAAACCCTAATTTCTCAAACTTCAAATTTCAAAACTCTGATGTAGGGACTATATGTGCCCTCCTAGGGAGAGTTCCTAGGTGTGGTTAATTTCTCCAACGTCCTCCTCAAACAAGGAAAATGTTCCACTTAGGGTTTATGTAAAAACCCTAATTATACTGTAGTTACAATAATGAAAATTGAATCTTGGAGAGGGTGTGTTGAAGCTAGCCACTTCTTATAAACTGTGAGTTGGTCTCTTTCAGGCCTTCTCTGATACCATGTTGAAGTTTTACTTATACAGCTAGAAATTACAATTCTTCTTTATTATTATAATCATTTAGCTGCATAAATAAGATCACTGAAAGAGAGGAAATCACATAAAAAATAGAGATACATAGATAATCCTAGGAAACCATCATGGGGGAGAAAACCCAACAAAAAATTCCTCAATATAGATAGACCAAATACCAAACATAATATCCACCTCTACTCCTTCACTAGGAAGAGTAGCACACCACTTAACCAAAAAATACCAAGACACAGACCAAGAACCCTTCTTGACATCACACTTAGCTGTAGTAGCAGTTCCTCCAAGACTTGCACACTTCTTCATAGATACATAGCTAGTGTGGTGAGTATGTACAAATGAGACACCATCCTCACATATAAATACAAGTTGTGAGGTGGCACTAGGATTGTGTCTCTTCACTCGGTGGAGACAACTTTTCCTATAAGTGGATAAAACTACTTTACAATTACTAAGGCCCGACTTTACAAATACCACCATACAAATACATGATGACCAATACACAAAAGGGGATTTGATCTTATACAAGACATGACTTGATAAATCCACAAAATGGGATTTGATCTATACAATAATAACTCAAATACAAGTAGAATATTCTTCAAAGTTACAATATTTCAACAATGGTTACCATTATGTCATATATGTGGATAAGTACAAACAAAGCGACATTATATCCTCTATGACACAACCTGGAGTGCACATGGGACTAGTTGAGTTCCAAACCATTGTTAATGGGAGATATCTATAGTGGTATATGGAATGTAAGCAATGTGCTTTGTTAAGTCATGTGTAGATGTTATATCAATTGCATTAGTATTTTTTCAAGGAATTTTAGAAGATTAAATTTGTGGAACAAATCATTGATGAGCTTGAAGGAGATTAAGAAAAGGGTTAGAGATTTAGTCAAGGAATTTCAAAAATGCTTCTTGGACCTCATCGATTAACTAATATACACCACTCATGATGTGCAACATAACGAGTGGTTCATTGACTTATTGCTTCCACACTTCTAAACTCCCTTACTTCAACAATGCATGAGAACTTTGCGAGGTGTTGGAGTTTGTTGATCCAAAATGTATCCAAACAAGCGAGTGGTTGTAATAATTAGTACCTGCAAGCGTAATTCAACAATTAATAAGGTTAGATAAATTATTAAATACAATGAAAATGTAAAAGTAAACAATACAAAAGAGAGAAAAAAAGAGAAATACATGAAAAAAGTAAAATAATAATGGGAGAGAAAAGACAGAGGAATGGGAAATGAAAAGTCATGCTTGTTGGCCTTCCCATTACCCTAGATCTCCCTATTTATTCATATACTTTCACTCTGAAAGGGTATTTTTTCCAAAGAGGTGAGGATGCACAAAAATCCATTAGCTACATTGTAACTAGAGATGGTCAGAATAAGAGCACTAAGAAACCATTGAATGCTAGTTTTTCCATTTGGGTTTCCAAGTTAAATCTATGTGTCAATTATGTGTCTAATTTAACTATTATGTGATCTCTATGTGATGGTATTGTGGTTCCTAGATTTGTCATAGTGAATTTATATGAGCATTTATTATTCTATTACAATTCATTCTTGTTTAAAATAACTTATTGTTGATTGTTTTCATAACCACAATAGCTATGAACCTCAGGAAATTCATCTACTAAGTTCAATGAGATCAAAGGATGTAGTACTAGAGTTGTTCCAACGAAAATTATATTTCTAGTCGCTTGCAACCAACAATTCTCTCTCCATTTAGATCATTGGCACTTTCCAAGGCCACACACTCTCCTTGTTTGGGTTTATTATTGTCTTGAAGGTGAGAGAATCTATCCCTAACTCAAATTGTTACTTCTAGTGGTTGTTTGCAATATGCAGTCATGGTATAGGGTAGGTTATGTTTGAAATGAATCCAAAACATATTGACACCTCCTCAGAGTTCATCACCGGGTTTAGCTCATGGAACCATCAACCATTTTTTTGGTTTAATTTAGAGTTAAAGAATTCTTTAGTTATTTAATGCGTTGGCCTATAGCATGGACAAATAAATGCACTCTCCTCCATAAAAAAAAAGTATTCATTAATTTGTCTTATGTATAAGATAAGAGGGAGGAGTGTGATGTGTTTATGTATGGTACATATCTAATTATATTGAACATAGTTAATTGAGTGGGCATGCCAATGCTAGGATGAGTCCTATAACAGCCACAACACTTTCTATTCATTGTTCAATTCTCGAGCTTAAAAATGAATAAAATGATTTGGTAATTGTTGGCCTCAACTATATATGTTTAATCATATGCAATTGTTGGGTATGTTTCCATTGGCCCAAACGTTCCTTGTTGTTTATTATTGTTGGAGAAATACATGTTTCATTTGATATTGGATGACAATGAATGGTAATGAATCGTCTTCCCTCTTAATGGTATCAAAATGATTCCCCTCGTTGTAAAACTAGAGAGTAATAATATTTGGCATCATGGAATCAAGTGTTGCATAAAACTTTGTTATATATAGCATTGATACTTGGGTAACATAGTTCAGAGCAAGAGAATATTCAATCTCTCATTGCCTTGTTTTTTAGGCAAGAGATCAATGAAGACATTTGTGATAGTATTGTAATTGGTGGGCTGATTTATATGTTTATGAATTGCTTTGGATTCCAATGAAGAAACCATAGGGTGAAGTCATGTGATTGGAAGAGAGAGCTCATTGCAATTCCATTGTATAGTTTCATAAATAATTGATGTAATTTTTCACTCATTTGATTAATGAGCATAAAAGTGTTACTGTGTTATTTAATGTAGATTTAAAATTGGTGTGTTAGAATGACACACTGGGGATAACCATTTACTAAACATGGTCATTTATATCCAAGAATAGAGAAAATAGTGAACACAACTGTTATAACCCAAAATTGCACCATACATGCATACCTGGCATCAGGCCATCTTACTTGCCATTCTTGCCAAGCTATCACTGAAATCTCTTCTTAAAAAACACTTTTTCTAAAGATGTACGCTCCCTGCACCATTACTGCCCACGTATGTACGCTTTCTACACCACTACAGCTTTCGTACGTACGCTAGCTACACCATTACAGCCCACGTATACCCACAAAAGTTGCAAAAAATAAAAAGTTGCAAGGGAATACAGGAGTTTGGGTAGTTTCCTAACCAATTGATCGCCCATAGCCCGTCACCCAACCAAATAACTATCTTTTTGGCATATAAAATAAGATGTTGGGGTCCCATTCCTACAAGAAGCATGAAAGCAGTGAAACTCTACCCATTTCATAATACCCCCTTGCCCCAAGAATTTGCAGCCACATTGTGAGTTTTGAGCCAGAATTCCCTATTATAGTCTTTTTCCTCCATTACTAGCCTAATCCATTTCCTAGAGAGAGATGAAGAGGAGAAAGATACGTGGAAGCAGTTGGAGCTTGGTGAAGAGGATCCCAGGACCGGGTTCGAGGAGCATTCATCGATCTCATTTTGTAAGTGACTTTGTGAGATTAATATAAAGAAGTACTTTTTCCGTCCCGCCACATGATGTGTTCAATCTTGATATTTGATTTATATTTTGACATCTAACCCACTAATTCATATATAGAATGCATGTTCGCAGTTTCTTGTTTGTTTTTTGGTGAATGCAGGTTAGCCTTGGGAGGATTTTTGCAGTCGAGGAACAACCGAACGCAAAGGGATCGACACTGGACGCAAAGTTTAAGGTAAGACTACCAGATCCCTATACTTTGTACTTTATGCATGAATGTGGGGTATTGTCGGGATAGTTGTTAAAAGTAGGAGACTTTAGACGGTAGCTCTGCCTGCACTTTAGAACCCTAGTGTATTCCATAGGGGGTTTTCCCACTATAGAATAATTGGCAACCATACTGGGGAACCTATAGGGTTTTTAGGAGATTTTTGTTTTTTGGGTGTCTTTAATTGGTTTATTTACTGTTTCTTGAGTTTCTGTAAGTTTCTGTGTCTTTAAGGGATTATGGTCTTCCATCCCAGTACTCCCTACCTGGTTTTCTTGACTGCTATTTTTATTTTTAGAGAATTCACAGAGGTGTACGCAGCCTACAGTGGGTCTGCATGCGTACATACATGCCCTATCTTTGGACAACCCGCGTACATACGTAGGCTGCTGAAGTATCAGTTGCGTGCCTGTGTCAGGAAAATATTTTTTAAATAAGAGGCAGTCATACTCTTCCCTGAATGAAGCCATATTTCTCAGGGGTTTTCTTGATCTATCCCTAGTATCTATTTTTTGCAGTCTTTGGCCTAGGTTTGACAACACCTAGCTTTTTCTTTATCAAGATTTCTTGTGTTTTCTTGATTAGGGTTTGAGACAAGTTTATGAGTTTTTCTGATTAGATTGTTTAGTATTGTCAGTAACTCTCTACGAGCCACAGTAGACCAGAAGTTAGTTTTTGGTCTCTTCTTGTCTTCACTTTTCCATTTTGCTTGCTTTGGAAGAAAAGAAAAATAATTCATTTTCAAGTTTCTTATTTTTAAGCATTTAAAAAAAATAAGTATATATTTCAGTTTCTTGTTTGGTTAAGTAGTTAGGTTAGTTGTCTTTACTTTTCAGGAATAAGAGTGATTTCTTAAGTTATTTACTGAATACTTAGGACAATAAGTAGCTCGTAGTCGAGTGAAATTCAGTTTTGAGTTTTTTCTTTTAAAAGATCTTAGAAAGAAAAGTTAGTTAGAAAAGTTGGTTAAAGAGTTTTCAATTTTCAAATCTTTGTTTGTTGAAGAAGAAGTAATTTTGTTTCCAACATTTGTTCTTCTCTTTTGTCTCTTTACAAACACCATCAGTTTCATTTTTGTTCCTTTGACTTAAGATAAACCATTAAAATTAACGCTTAATTAAAATTAATTAGACTTTCATGTTTGTAGGGTCCATCAACTAGATTAGACTACAACCTTGATTTAGGTTGGAGAGGAAACTCTTCAAGGCTATAAAAAAAACATAGGAGTCTGTGCTAGGGAGTGAAAAAGTCCAGTAACGTGGAAATTTTCTGGGACCCCCCTCTAACACATGGGTTGAACATGAGGTCGCATGTGGAAATGTAGCGGAGATAACCCCTCCAAAGCCGGACCAATCGTAGAAGAGGAACGCATATAAAGGACTTATCTTGGGATTACGTTGATCGCATTTTCCACGGAGCTTCGTGGGTCTCAAATCCATTCGAGGTCCTCAGTCGTCTTCCAAAACACTTGCTTTTGATACCCTCGATAATTTTCACGCTTTATACCCTGCTCATTGCAGTCCACTCGACTATTGACTGTACCCGTCTGGTAGTTGTTCACGAGCTGGCAACCTAGTTGCCTTTGATTTTAGGGAATTACATAGGTGACTGTGGGGGTATACTGTGGTACCTAGGGCAGACATCGGGCCATGGTTTGCAGAGTATACCTGGAGGGTGCTTCTGTGTTCGAGTTTCACTTGCACCGATAAGTTGCTCTAGTGTTAGTTGTTGTAACTATTCTTCCAACTAGTAATAGTGGTTTGCTTGCTACATCTCATAGGAAATTTTTCTAGTGCGTGTTTTGGTCTTCAACGTTAGAAAGCCTTACTGTTTCATTGATATTCTCACACAGTGGAAGATCAAGAGCTCCACTGGTCATGAATGATTTTGGGCCTGCCGTTGGTTAACTTGGAGCCACCACCGCCACCGTGAAGGCAAAGACTTGACCAGGATGGGTCATTTGAGGCGACCGAGCCACAGGAAAATGTACCCGAGCAATCTCCGAGAGGAGAACATTCATTTCCAGAGGGACCAACTATTTATGACCTTGGAGCGGAAGCTCTCGGTCCATATAACTCTCCGACCACCGACTTGTCAGTGCCACTTCTGATACAGATTTCCCCTCCAAGGGTAACACATCATGAGCGTCAGATAATCCTGCAAGAAACGATGGAAGAAAATGCTGCTACTTCGTCAGGGAGTCCTCATACTCCCTCCATGACTACCGCAACTGGGGGCATTCCGCCTCTTAACTCACCTTCGCAAGTCCGGGCCACTATGGTCTCGACCTCCTCTACATCGGGTAGTGGTCCGATTCCATCCATGGTGGCGATCACTGCACCATTTACGCAGAGTACGATGGATCCTCCGTTTTCATATGGGATGCCCAACTTTGACATGAAATTGGTCCTTTCCTACTCCACCCTACAGAATTTGGGTTTGGGGGCAGGGAGCTCAAACACTCCTCTGCAAGGGTCCACGGGGGGAACCTTAGCCCCTCATAATGATTTCTCTTATGGCGGGGGTCATATACCTTCATCGTCTCCCTCGTTCGGCGACGCTCCTCAGCAACCCGTCTGGCCGACCCTTAACTACAACCTGTTCGGAGAGGGTGGACCTTCTTCTAGTACCACAACGGTGGGTTCTTTTCAGTTCTCTTTGTTTGACGTGTTTGGTAACAATGCATTCTCATCAGCTGCCGTCTCAGTCGGGGGCAACCCAGGTTTTGGATCACAACATATTGCGTAGGGTACTATTCCTGCATAGGGGGCACACACTTCTCAATGACCTTGGAATCAGTGGCATGGATCAGTTCCCTCATCAAGGATGCTGACCGGGGGCAACCCCTTCCATGGTCAATGGAACCTCAGGCAAGGCTCAATACCTATGCCTGTAGGATTAGCATGGGGAATCCCTTTCCATAACCTTTGGAACACAACATCGGGAGAAATCCCTTTTCAGCCTTCAACATCCTATTACGAGAGTCAGCTGATGACATCTCAACCAATGCATCATTCGAATGCTAGCCTAAGCCATGGTTTTTACCATAACCCAGGCCAACAACCTAACTTTTCCTGGTAACCTGGTGCCAACCAAATCCCAGGCTCCTATCCTCCTGTACATACTCAACAAACTAAGATACCGTTTCTAGCAACTTTGCATTTTCCAGACTTGTCAAGATTATTGAATGACCCAATCTGTCACGATTCACGTTGGCCTGCTATGCTGACCAAGTTTCCCTCATACATTCCAAAGTTTGAAGGTAAGCCTAACGAAGATCTGAGCGATCATGTGACCACATTTCTGCTATGGTGCTTGTCCAATTCTTTGAGGGACAACTCCCTCTAGTTGCGTCTATTTCAACGCACTCTTATCGAGAGTGCCACGAAATGGTACATCGAGCTCGACTTCTCAAGATACTCTACTTTTGGCGAATTGGCAATGGTTTTCTTAAACCATTTTCAATTACCTGTGAGATAGGATGCCGACATAGAATGGTTGGCCAACTTTGAGCAGACAAAGGCTGACCATATCTCTGATCACGTCCGAGAATGGCGGTGCCAGAAGAGTTTGATTAAAGTACCAGTTCCACTAGCATTCCTACTGGAATGGTTCCTTAAGTCTTTGGTACCCCAACTATCCAAGGACGTAGTAACTTCGGGGGTATTTTCGGAGGAATAAGAGATAATGAGAGCTCAACAACTAGAGCTGATTTACTCTAAGTCTGGTTTTCTTTATGAAGTTTTGTCAGATGTGCCACGGTCTATTCTTGATAAGACCAAACACAAGTCTAGACCACATGCCGACAACATTTTTGGTTCAGCACAAGCAAAGCCCACTGATCCATTGTCAAGCCAATTGCAACAATTTTTGATACAACAGATAGTGGCCAACCCAAATCCTAGTTCGGTTTCTCCCCCTGCTTAGAAGTCGGATGTACACAACGTGCAATCAACGAACCTAAAGGCCAACCAACAGGCCGAAGGGAAGAAAAAACAGTGAAAGAAGGGTAAGGGGGATAAGAAACCGACCAATAATGCTGATGGGGGCAACACAAAGAAGAAGAAGTCAAAGTATCTGTGCAACCTTTGCATGAAAGACCACCTGACTCACCTATTCCCTCGACTTGTGGAGGCCCAAAATTTATTGACACAACAGTAGCCTACAGTGTTAATGAACCCATTTCCTCATGGGAAAAATTTAACTCAAGCCTCTGCGAATGCGGATGGGGGTAGTCAGGGACCGCCTTCATCTTCTAGTAATCCCTCGAACTCGAATATATATATGTTGAAAGGTGAAGCTCACATAGCTACTAGGGAACATGATTACAGAACACCAAGTATTGTAAAAAAGGGTAAAGAAGCCGAAAACATGTCTGTTCCTCTCCAGATAGAGAGAACGATGGGTGAAACAATGACACACATCCTGAAAGGGGTGTTTAAGAAGGCTTCACATAATTCAAACATGAGGGCCACCCATAACTACTATGTGGTGGAGGATCTGTCACAAACCCCTTGCATGATGTCTGCTTTGGAGGTCCTCTAGAGCTGCCCTTCACAGAGAAAGGCTCTGCTATCTGCCTTAGGATCCACCGAGACATATAATCTGGGAACTATCATGCTTGATACAACTGACTTGAAGCCTCGTCTCCCATACACGTCGCATTTCAGATAGTAGTGGCTCATCCCACAAAATCTTCTACCTAAAATATTTTCCGTACGGTGGTTGATGAGGGTGCCTCGACATGCATGATGTTGTTGGCATGTTTGAAGGCCATTGGCCAACCTGTTTAGTCTCCTTCACCTAATCTTCTTACGACTTTTGACGATCATTCTTTCAGACCACATGGAATCATTCCTTCTTTCCCCATGCAGTTAGGAGGGAAAACCGTGTGCGTCGAAGTTGAAGTGGTCAATGCACCTCTCGAATACAACCTCCTGTTAGGAAGAAGTTGGACATATGCCATACATGTAGTGGTTGTCACAATTTTTTGGGTCTTGTTGTTTCCACATGAGGGCCGAATCATGACCATTGATCAATTGTCCTTCTCCAGACTTGACCCTTCATCGGGGGCATCCACGGTCCCGATGATTGATAACCCACATCCCGATGTCGTCAATGTGGGGGTTGGTTTGTGCCCACCTCTCATGGGTACATTCGATTACCTGCCTCCTTTCGGTGATGTCAAAATGATATCGGTTGTCCCCGACCAGCCTAAGGATGAAATATTTTCATTGTTGTCGTTCCGCACGACTTACTTTAATGATCCATGGATTGTTCCTTCCCCATTAGCCATGATGGAAGGGACATGGCACCATGGCATGTCCATTCCCTTGTATGCAGAAAAAGTTGCGTACTCTATAGTCCAACAAGCTTCCGCTAACCCTGATCTGACTCCCGCACAGGAGTTAGATCCAATTCTCGAGCTTGCCTGGGCTGAAGGTTCCCTTGCCACTACCGATTTATTAGACTTGGTATTACCCTCTAACGAGGTGACTTTAGAGGCTTTGACCGGTCCAGATAGACCCTGGGATGATCTCCATCACAGATCATATTTCCTCCCAGAGCTAGGAAGAATAGAGGCAGGAGAATTTGTGTTGACTATGAATGGAGATAGGTCTTGTCCTATCAATCCCCTAGCTACGCACGCAGTTTATGTCGAGGGTAATATGGAAACCATCACTAAAATGATAGCTATCGATATCTCCAGAACCCATGGCATCGTGGAGAATGTCTTCATCAGAGTAGATTGTTCCCCTAAGGATATTCAGATCTATACAGATTTATTTAAAGAATTCGGCGACATTTTTTCCTGGTCTTACGAGGAAATTCCAGGCATGAATCCAATAATCGTCGAACATGAGATTACGACTTACCCTGACGCCAAGCCGATTCGGCAGAAGCTTCATCCGGTTAATCCTCAGAAAGCAACAACTATTAAGGCTGAAGTAGAGAAACTACTCAAAACTGGTTTCATCTACCCCATCCAATTGACTCAATGGGTGTCAAATCCCATTCCAGTCAACAAAAAGAAGGGTACGATTCACGTATGTACGAACTTCCATGATTTGAACAAGGCTTGTCCAAAGGATAATTTCCCCACTCCATTTATTGACTAGATTGTCGATGAATGCGCAAGCTGCAAGGTCTTTTCTTTCATGGACGGTTTCTCGGGATACAATCAGATACAGATCAAACCCAAGGACCAACATAAAACAAATTTTATCTGTCTGTGGGGTACATTTGCTTATCAAAAGATGCCTTTTGGCCTAAAGAATGCTGGAGCCACTTTTCAGTGGGCCATGTCTTTTGATTTCCATGATCTCAAACACCTAGTCGAGGCTTATCTCGATGATTTAGTGTCACAATCTCGTAAGAGAGATGATCATCCCACACACCTCCAACTTATCTTTGAGCGATGTCACTACTATCAGATTCGCTTGAATCCAAACAAATGTAGTTTTTGTGTGACGTTGGGTCATCTTTTAGGGTTCATAGTGTCGAAAATAGGGATCATGGTCGATCCTCTAAAGGTTCATGCAATAGTTCAATTTCATCCCCCGTGCACAGTCCCTCAACTTCAGAGTTTACAGGGAAAAGTGAACTTTTTACAATGTTTCATCGCAAACTATGCTGAGATCACAAAAGGGTTTATGCGTTTACTAAAGAAGGACATTCCTTTCCATTAGGACAAAGCTGCTCAACACTCTTTCGAAGCGTTGAAACATGCCCTCATGTATTCTCCCCTGCTTCTACCACCCAATTATAATAATGATTTCTTATTGTACTTGGCCACTGCAGAGTCGACCATTGACATGGTATTGGTTCAAGAGGATGATTTATTGAAGAGAACGTGATTTACTACCTGAGCGGAGGCTTGGTTGGACCAGAACTCAACTACTCCCATGTTGAGAAACTTGCGTTGGCAACAGTTCATGCTATCCAATGGTTCCGTCACTATATATTTTTTCGCAAGACCACCACCATTGCCGTTGTGAATCCATTCCAATATGTGTTGACATGACGTGTAATCGATGGAAAAATAAGTAGATGGATAGTTATCCTCCAGGAATTTGACTTGGATTTTGTGTCTACAAAATCTAAAAAGTCGATGGTGTTTGCAGAACTCATTTCAGAACTTCTAGTCGAGTCATGTGATGTTATACCCAAAGAGTTGCCTATTAAAGGAGAAATGTTTTTGATCGCATCTTCGGACCCCTAGTATGGAGACATACTAGTCTATCTCCAGACTTTGAAGTGCCCCTCCTCTGCTTCTTGTGATGAGCGTCGATGTATACACCATTAGGCAAAAAACTATCTTATTTTCGAAGAGACTTTATATCGTCGAGGTATAGATTGCATCCTTCATCAATTTCTAACCCATGAAGAAGTGAAAATTGTGCTTAAAGACTGCCACACTGGAGCATGTTGTGGTCATTTTTTTGGTTGGAAACAACCCAAAATATTCTATGAGCTGGTTACTATTGGCCGACATTAATCAACGATTGCATTGAATCAGTCAAGAGGTGGCACCCGTGTCAGATCTTCTCACGGAAGGTGAGGGAACATATTTCTCCCATGTTTCCCATCATCACAGTTGGCCCCTTCACCAAGTGGGGGATTGATTATACTACATGCCACCCCACTTTAGCCAGGGGCATCGTTATATCATCGTAGCAGTAGACTACTTCACCAAGTGGGTCGAAGCTATGCCAACATTCAAGGATGATGGAGAGACAACAAATATCTTCTTGTTTAATCATATAATAGCAAGGTTCGCCGTCCCGAAGGAGATTTTAACTAACCATGGCAGTCACTTTTAGAATAAAATGATGTCTGATTTAATGTCAAATCTAGGTTTGAGACAAGAACACTCATCACCTTATTACCCACAAGCAAATGGTCAAGTGGAAGCTGTGAATAAGTCACTCAAGACCATTCTACAATGAATGATCAATTCGGCCAAGTCAAATTGGCATTTGATGTTATACTTGGCATTGTGGGCCTATCGAATGTCTGTAAAGACTTCCACTAGTTTCTCATCTTTTCAACTTGTTTATGGGTTGGAAGCAGTCTTGCCTATATAATGTCAGATCCTATCTCTTAAGTTGGCAGTACATTTATTTCCAGACAGTTCACTGCTTGAGGAATGCTTATTATATCTCAAGTAGCTCGATGAGCAACGACGCGATGTAGCCTCTGCTAATGAGGCTCACAAGCAGAAAGTCAAGTGTCAGTATGATCGGTCCGTTCGTTCTAGGATTTTGTTCGAAGGCGACCTTGTCTTGGTCTGTAACCAAGATAAGGATCCCTTGGAGGCAGGGAAGTTCAAACCCATGTGGTTCAGACTGCTCAATGTGAAGGAGGTATTAAAGAAGGGCGCTTATCATCTGGTTGAATTTGAAGGGAAAGCTTTAGCGGAGCCTAAAAATGGGCTCTACCTCAAGAAGTATTACTCGTAGGCGGGTTGCCTTGGGTGACTTCTTGTATATATGTATAGTTCTTGTAAATTTTAGCTTTTGTCTTTTGTTTTATGGACGTGTCATTTTTGATGTCAACTTTTTCATTGTGGCAGATGTCAAGTGAATCAGACGTGTTCATTGGATTCATGGACGGTGCTAGCCGACACACTCGGAGGCTTGCTTCTGCAGCTTGGGTGATCTTCACACCTCAAGGTCAGTTGCTATCTTCTGGAGGTATCTGTTTAGGTGACGCCACAAATAACATCGCCGAATATAGTGCAGTAATAGAGTTGCTTCATGACACCTTGTCACATGGTATCTCTTACCTCCGGGTCTACTTAGATGCACAATTGGTTGTGTCCCAGTTAAATGGTGTTTACTGCGTTTATGATCCTACTCTACATCGACGATTCCTTAGGGTACGTCTCTTAGAACGTTGTTTTGATTACATTAGAGATATCCATGTTCCTAGGATATTGAATCAAATGACAAATACTCTAGCTAATCAAGTATTAGATTGGCATATTGCACACACATAAGAAAAAGCACACACATACACATGTAAATACATTTGTAAATAAATGTAATCCATAAGACATAAAAATATGTAAATACACATATATATCAAAAGTCTTAGAGTACATAGGTGGGTGCAAGCGCCTCAAAAATATGTCCAATATACGTCACGGGGATTATGCCCTCAAAAATATACAAAAAAAGTGCCCTTGACACGTAAGTGGTCCATCCTAAGCTAAGGGTGGGGCCTATTGGCCCTGTCGTAGTGAACCACAATGTTTTCCAAATGCTGGAAGAGTTGGACCCAAGTCTATGGCACCCCAATTACGTGAGGTTGCATCGATGGCGGGATATCCTCGATCTCTGCCATAGAGACTACGTGAGTGAGCGCGGTGAGGTTTCACTCCACCTGTCTCAAAAATCTCTCAGCCTCTCCGGCTGGAGGTCCCCCTGCTGCTACTGCTGGTCCGACAGCTGTGGCTGGTCCTGCCTCTGGTCGAGGATGCCACCTGGTCCTCGAGAAGTTTGCTGGATGCATTGGTCCCACATCTGTACATATCAGATACATAGTTGTCAGATACTCTGGTACACATAAACAAATGATATATATAAAGAAATAAAAATTAAATAACAATTAAAAACAAACATACCTATCTCTCCTCGTTCTGCTCTGGGAGGTACAAGCATGTCAGGATCTTTGGAGAAGTTGATCCCGACATAGGGGTTGTCCTCTATAGCCAAAATCTGCCGAGACCACCAGTCGAAAAAAGCATCGTTGAAGGCCTCAATGGTCCTCCCTCCTCCCTGTCGCANTCTGGGAGGTACAAGCATGTCAGGATCTTTGGAGAAGTTGATCCCGACATAGGGGTTGTCCTCTATAGCCAAAATCTGCCGAGACCACCAGTCGAAAAAAGCATCGTTGAAGGCCTCAATGGTCCTCCCTCCTCCCTGTCGCATCAACAATGCCGCCCATATGCACACTGCTAGGAGAGAGGCCACGTGCGCACGTATTTTCTCTCACAGACTTAGACTGGGTACCCTCTCGAAGAAAAAGGGACATCGAACAGTCTCGAACTTGAAGTTTTTGTTATTCCGCACACAACACTCTGTTAGCTGTCTCCTCATGCAATCTAGCATGGTTGTGCTCCAGTCGAACACTTGTGCATTTAAGCACTGTACCACACAATGAATGTGCACCCGAGAGGCATGATGTAAGGTCACAGATCCAGTGATCCACCCAATAAGTAAAACTATCACTTGCAGTGATAGGTTGGAAATATTGTGGATCGACACCTGAGAACCCACTTTATCTGTGCCAACCTCACAGTATAGCCTGATCAATTCGACTATGTTGTGAGTCCCAGGAGGAAAAGCATGAAGGTTGACTAGTTCCCCTCTCCTTGAGAGGCCAGTCAGAAAATAAATATCCCCAGTATTTGGAGTCAACGATTGTCCCTCGAGCATAAATGCCTCAGCGTCTGGGTGCCAGTAATCTACCAAGGCGTTCAACAACTTGGGTTGTGCCCTCATGAGTGGACACTAGAAGAATTTCAACAACCCGCATTGTGTTAATATGATGAGAGCAACAAGGTCTTCTGCGAAAAAAGAATCAATGTCTTCATGTTCCCTTTCTCTCCAATGGACATACATCCTGCAAAATGACAAGTTCAAAAGAGAGTTAAACTCTTGTTTTTCAAAATTTTCCATGTGTTTGAGGGTGTACGTGGGTTGTGTTGAGCACAGTCGCGTATGCATGCATGCAGGTTGTTTTTTTCCTGTGGGCATACGTGTGTTGTCCTTGGACATCCCGCGTACATGCAAGGCCCTACCCTTTTTAAGAGTGCGCTCCCCCTAAAAAAAGTAAAATGAACAAAAAGGGAAGTTTGAATTGCAAGAGGGGTTGATTTACACTTACTTGGTTCAAGCAGAAGTTTGTTTCATCCACTGAAGCTCCCTGAATCAAATTTTTTAGCAAAGGGGTGTTTTTGTCTGTTTTGTCAATTCTCAATTTGCAATGGTGATAATGAGCTGCCAAGCTCCTATTTATAAACTTTTTTGTCCCTTTTTGTCATTTTTTGAACCCTTTTGTCATTTTTTCTGGCTTGAAAATTGTTTAATTGTTTACTATGGTTCTTGAGTTTCTCATTGGATGTTACGACATACTCCACTTTTGGTTTGGGAAACTTTTCGAGTGATGGGTCACTTTCTAAAGTCCTTTGGTAAAAGTTGTTTTTCCAAATGTTTGCATTTAAGTTAGGATTCCACCTCTGCTTGTTGCACCTTGTTGTATTTTTCGCTTTAACACAGGATCGACCCCACCAAATTGTGACACATAATCATCATTGCTGCTCTAGTAGTGTCATAATTTAGTGGTAGAGCTTACCTTCACATGGATGCCCTGGGTAGATCCTGGTTGTATTTTGGTGTCCATCCCGTCGTTAATGACTATAGGCTCAGGAGTCCTTTTAGTCTTGTCTTGATTACGAGTTTGAGCCTTCACATTTATGATATATTATAACTTTTGGCCTTGCCCTCGGGACTCCCAAAAAACAAACGAGTCTTCTTTTAATCTTTTTTTAGACCCTCTAAACATGAAAAGATTTCCGAGCGATCTTATTGCCCTTCACGCTCGCCAAACTAAAATTTGAAGGCACATCTGTCTGACGATAGTTTACCCATTTTTCGGTCCGGATGGCCATTTGTACGAACAAAGGTATACTCTAGGAACTTCGGTTCACTAGAAGAGTATTCTCAGCTATAAGTTTAACCCTTTTTCAGGCCCGAGGGACTAAATTTATGAAAAAGGAACCCCCACAGAGTCCATAGTTAAGCTTTTTTCAGACTCCCTAAAAGTGAAAATATTGCCGAGGGAGCTTGTTTCTTCACACTTGTTAAACTGGTCCAGAAGAACATCCATTACAGAGTCGATAGTTAAGCTCTTTTCAGACTCCTTAAAATTGAAAATATCGTCGAGTGACCTTGTTCTTTCACACTCGTTAATTGGTTCAGAAAAACATCTACTGGCATGAGTTTACCCCTTTTTCCGGCCTGTAGATTAAGGAGGAAAAAGGTACACCTCGAGAGATTTGTATCACCGGGAGAGCTCTCAGTAAATTTCACCCTTTTCGAGCTAAGGAGACTAAATCTAGAAAAAGGCAGCGAGTCCATAGTTAAGTTCTTTTCAGACTCCTTAAAATTGAAAATATTGCCGAGTGATCTTGTCTTTGTCACACTTGTTAAAATGGTTTTGAATAGACATCTTTTTGGTGCTAATTTATCCCTTTTTTCGAGCCGACTAGACTATCTTCAAAAAAGGTACCCCAATAGAGTCTTCTTTTGTGCTTTTTCAGACTCTCTACAAATGAAAAACCACCGAGCTTACCTTCTCTGGGCTTGTTTAAAAATACATTGAAGGACGTTATCGTTGTGTCATATTAATCGCATTTGCATTCCTGCGTCTTTGGCCTATTTCTGACTCCATGTTGCTCTCAACTGAACCTTTGAAGCATGCCTTATACGGAAGCCTTGTAGCACTTTGCCTCTGCGTCTTGACACCTTGACCCATGGAGAAATTTTCTCGAGTGTCTTTTTCCTGCACATGTCTCCTTGCTCTGAGCATCAGTGTGTTCCTTGCGCTTGGAACTAGTATGTTTGCAACACTCGTTCCTCCTTTGTAACGTATCATTCTTTTATTCTTTTTCAAGCTTTCCAAAATTATTGAAAAAGACAAAAACATCAAATATACCCCAAAAAGAGGATGGGAAAAGTATTTTCTTTTTATGGCAGCACAATGAGGCCCTTGGACAAAGCACATCCTTCCATTTGTTTTTCAAGCTTTGGGATTTAATATGACCTTAGGAAGTTGTTCTCGTTACATAGAGCTGTGTCCTCCTCCTTTTGGTTATTCTTCCAAACATATGGAGAGTTTGCGTTGCCTCCTGCATCATAAAATTATGTCAGTACCATGCTGCCCCAGTCTCATCATTCATCGTGCTATTGTCCAAGGGAATTTTTACCCAACTTGAGTCGACCTTCTGTAGTTTGTCTCTTGTCCTCATGCCTGGCCATCTCGAAAGTCCAATCAAAGTCTTTGTTCAAAATCAATGAAGTTCTCTACCTGATCACCGTGATCCTCTTGTCTGTTCCCCAACAAGCCGTCGAAGACCTCTGGGTAGTGAAGTCGTACACTCACATTACACTCCTACCCTATTTTTGAAGATCATGAAGTTGTTTCTTGAGCTATGAAGGCCTCATCTCCAGCCATCAGGCGTCATTAGCTTCTCGAAGACGGATACTATACATGTATATATTTCGATTTTGAGATGTAGATCCGCTGTGTATTTCTTGCGACTACACTTTATATATTGATATGACATGGATCTGCAGTGTATTTTATTGGAAACCATGATTTATTTCATCTCAAGCATGGGTATGCCCGCCTCGGTGAGACAATTGTTATTTTGCATATGGCACCTCCCGAACTTTGGTCCTGGGCTCACTCGCTTCATACGTTGGTAAATAATTGTAATGTATTTCGTCCATCAGATGCTCTCCTAACCTCACACATTAGGGGGAATCTTTTATAACCCTAAATTGCACCATACATGCATACTTGGCATCATGCCATATTACTTGCCATTTTTTCCAAGCTATCACTGAAAACTCTTCTTAAAAAACGTTTTTTTTTTTAAGATGTACGCCCCCTGCATCATTGCTGCCCATGTATGTACTCTTTCTGCACCACTATAGCTCACTTACGTATGCTAGCTGCACCATTACAACTCATGTTTACCCACAAAATTTGCAAAAAATAAAAAGTTGCAAGGGAATACAAGCTTTTGGGTAGTTTCCTAACCAATTGACAGCCCATAGCTTGTCACCCAACCAGATAACTATCTTTTTGGCATATACAAGAAGGTGTTGGGGTCCCATTCCTACAAGAAGCATGAAAGGAGTGAAACTCTTCCCATTTCATAATACTCCCTTGTCCCAAGAATTTGCAGCCACATTGTGAGTTTTGAGCCATAATTCCCTATTCTAGCCTTTTTCCTCCATTACTAGTCTAATCCATTTCCTAGAGAGATCTGAAGAGGAGAAAGATACGTGGAAGCAGTTGGAGCTTGGTGAAGAGGAGCCTGGGACTGGGTTCGAGGAGTAGTCTCCGATCTCATTTTGTAAGTGACTTTGTGAGATTAATATAAAGACGTATTTTTTCTGTCCCACCACATGATGTGTTCAATCTTGATATTTGATTTATATTTTGACATCTAACCCACTAATTCATATATATAATGCATGTTCGTAGTTTCTTGTTTGTTTTTTGGTGAGTGTAGGTCAGCCTTGGGAGGAGATTTGCAGTCGAGGAACAACTGAACGCAAAGGGATCGACACTGGACGCAGAGTTTAAGGTAAGAATATCGGATCCCTATACTTTGTACTTTATGCATGAATGTGGGGTATTGTCAGGATAATTTTTAAAAGTAGGAGACTTTAGACAGTTAGCTCTGCCTACACTTTAGAACCCTAGTGTAGTCCATAGTGGGTTTTTCTCACTATAGCAACAATGGTTAAAGGCACCATCAACAACAGAGTCTTGTCTCATCGAATTTTCCATTGGATTTGGCCATTAACATAGACCATGTATTAGAATGTGAATGCACTTGAAATTTTCACCCGCATAATTGTTACTTTGGGTAGTTGGAGCAATACTAATACATGGATTTTATTAACATACTCCGAGTGCATATTTGGCAATTTGATTAGCATCCTCCATACACATCAATTGAATTGGAGAATTTTTCATAGAATGCTTTGAGAATAGTTAGAGATACCAATTGTTGGATTGAATATATATCTTCAACATTGGCATAGTGCATTTGTCTTCCACTATTTGTGTGGGCCCCAACATTTCCAAGCCTTGAAGACAACAAACATAGACATCTATTTTTCCTGTTGATTATCAAAACAAAGAATTTAAAACTCAGAGTCCTGACTACTGTTGCATTGTTAGATAGTTGTTTTGTATACATGTTACACTAGACAACAATCGGAAATTGGTTGTCATATTGCAATCTTGCATGCCTATGGAAGAACAAAAAGCATCGAACTTTGCACTCATATTTCATCAATAACATAGAACCAATCATCTTATCTCCATGGATATCCCTATTGGTGAAACATATAGGTAGAATGGAGTGGATCTTATTGGGCACTCATTCGAACCTACACATACCCAATATAATATTTTGGAACCAACCTACACTAAGAACGAAGACCTTGTAGCCATTCTGAGAACATAGATCTTTGTACAAGACATACAAACAAAGATCATAAGTTAATTTTTGCATAATATCTATCTTGGTGAAGCGAGTAGGCTATAAGTCCCTCATTTATGGATCATTCACAATGCACTTATATTTGATCAATGGGTTATCAAATGTCATTGTTCCAAGAATTGGTCCTAGGATGTGGTCCATTTACAATACCAACTTACTACTTTGTTTGAAAAATCCAAGGATTTGGAAAGGGAAAGTCAACTAGACAAGAAATATTATGGTGCATGATGTTGAAGATAGAGGGGCACTACATAATGATTTCCTAGTGATTCAATGGTTCTCTAGTATGTCATCGGATCACTTTGCAAGTAATACAAGGGTGGATATCTATGATCTTTGTCAGAAGATGGGGCAGGATTACAAACATTTCTCATTGTTTTGTATCGACAATATCATTGTTATGGTTTTGTATTGTGTTTATTATTGAAACAACACACACCATAGAAAGGATTGAATATGTTTGTAGGTGTTGGTAGGAATATTTGAGAAGAATGTCTCTTTAATGGACTCTTTGGTGGGATGTAATCATGCACAAGGCAAAGGTCATGAGAATTAATGGGTAGGACAAAAGGAAATCAACCGCCTCCATGATATTTTAATTGAAACGAAGTGGACCACATGGCACAAATCCACCCATATCCATTGCATCCATGATGTGGACATTATTGAAAGATAGGGAATAATATCGAAGATTGGTCGAAGTTGATTGAAAAGTGAGAAGTATAGGATAAAAGGTGGTGCAAATCTAATTTAGTAAATTTTTAATTGTAGGATCTAGGAACTACTATTACCAAAGGCCCATGCATCACAATTAATACTATCATGAGAGGAGGATCCAAGATTGACATTAACGTAAATGCCTCACCAATAAGGAAGATTAAGAAAGTTGTTCTTGGTTCTCCAACATTTGGTGATGTCAGGCATGAATACAAATTAAAAGTTCCTATAAAAGTGACATAGGAGGCTATGACAACTTGGGATTTGGGGTCAGTGACACAATCTCAATTTCTAATCCTAGTAAGTATGTCATTTATTTGAGACCCTTTTTAAATGTTGCATCCTATGGATGATCAAGCCCAAATTTGGATGTGCACGTTCTTGAGGATTTTGTGGGATAAAAGGGATTTCGTAAAACTATGTACCCTCTTAGCTAAGGATCTTGTTACCGCAAAGGATGTATATGAAGGATCCTTACATTGCATCAAAAAGAAAAATCATGCGGGGAGATCTTTTAGATTAAATGTATTCATCAATGGACATGAGGTTGATGATGTAATGTTAGACTTTGGTTCTAACATCAATATTTCGACAAAGAAATCTTGGGAGATCATGGGACCATGAAAGTTTGTTTATTCACCAATCTAGTTATGTCTTGTAATTACTCTAGAATCTATCCCATTGGTCGATTGGAGGATATATAAGTGAGCTTTGATATGGCCACAAATCTTCAAAATTTTTGAATTTATTGAGATAGTAGATGAAAATGATCCTTATCTAGCTTTCTTGGTATAGAATAGGTTCTTGATAATGACATCATTCTGAGACTAAAGAAACATATAATTCCATTTGAAGTTGAAGGAAGACATGTTGTTCAACCTTGGACCCTATGCACGAAGAAATATTTGAGGAGGTAGTAGAGGAAGATTTGGCCAATAGTGTAGTAGATCATATATACAATCTTGCATATGTTTGGTATAAAGACTACATCAATTATACTACATATGGGAAATTGAGTTGGCAAGTGTTTGCACCTTCAACACCAAATGTAACAAAACTATGAACCATTGGTAGTGCAAGGAATATGAGATGTATCCTTGTAGATACATAATGGTTGGATCAGCCATGTGGTGAATAAGCATTGAACTAAAAGATTCGTTCAAGTTCAATGGTAGAGGGGTTGTAACAATTTTTTTTGAAACCATCATTGACACGATGGAGCTAGAGTAGCATGTGGAAGAGTTGGATGTCACAATCAAGGCTACCCATGCAATATGGTGGGAACACACAAGGAATAATTGGATACTTTGGAAGGAATGATTTTTACATTGTAAGCATGATTTATGTTACTGGAAGAATAGGGTTGTGGGAAAAAATGACTAACATAAGGGAAGTTGAAAAGGATTTAACTATAGAGAGGAAACACTTATTCTTGGGAGAGATGGATCATGTACAACTTATAAATGCCTATGAAGCAATCTAGGAGGGTGTCATAGTGAAATAGTGGGTTCATAAGTTTTTGTATACTTTGGGTATACTTATGAAGACCTAGTATCTTAACTAAGAAACTCATTGATAGACTAAGGATTGGAGTAGCTTGCATTCCGATTTCTCCAAGAATTTTAGTTTTACAAGGGTTATGATGCAGATCAAAGGGATGTTGCAAAAGATGAAGTATTTAATTTTTTTGGGGTAGCCCAATGTAGAACCACATTAACATGTTTGTAATGATGGATAATATCTTCTTGTAAAGTAGAGGGATATACCTATATTTCCTGTAGGTGAATGGAGATGAGCATGATCCTAACTAAAAATCACAATCATGCCATATGTTGTTAATGAAACTAAAGGGTACCACATAGTTGAGGACATTGGAGAGTCTAGCAAGTGAAAATATTAACATAATCACCTAAAGACAAAAAAAAAAGAACATTGATTGGGGTGATGTGCTGCTTTCGATGATTTTTTAGATGAGGTAACAAAACAAAAGTTGTGGATTTCCTGAAAGAATATTAAAACTTGTTTTGACATAATTATACAAGAATGAAAGGTGAAGTTAATGAATTTGGAAAAATGAAAATTGAACTAAATCCATATGTGAATCCAATTAAGAAAAATCCATATCTCATGAATCTATTAATTATTGAAAGAGAGAAATATTAGAAACACATGCACATAGAAATACCAATAAGCATCCATATGCCCATTGTCTCTACTATTTCTCTCTCCAGAAGTTAACATGTGGTATCATAGTACAAAAAGCCTGAACCCTCTGGCTGAGAGTGGCTTGAGTGTAGTGTTAATATTAAAATGAGTTCAAGGTTGCATTGCAACGGCTACATCGATGACGTAATTGCAAGTGAGAAATATACAAATTGTGGCTTGGGTTGTGTGTAGTGAGAGCAACAACGGTTGTTTTCTCTCTTGTCGTTATGTAGGAGCAGGCCGAATTGTTTGGGTCAACAGATCTAGCTTGTAATGGAAATGGATCAAGGAAAGTGTATAGGATTTTGACTACTGGGGAGGAGTCATTGATCGCCTCACTGACTTCCTCAGTTGACCTCCTGTGGCTGCACTCAACACTGTGCTCCATTTCTGTGGACATGAAGCATCTGAGTGGCCCTAATTTTATCAACAAGATCTGGACTTCGCCACCACCTATCATCTCTTGGGTACAAGCACGAATGTCACCGATTTTCACATTCAGGACAAACTCTTATGCCACCTAGGCCATCTTTGTGTTCCTACAAGAGTCTATGCAAAGATGATTTGGGAATCCCAGTACAGTCAGGTGGAAAGACATTTTGGCGTGGAGAAAACTGTGGTCGTTCTTCAGAAACATATTTATTGGCCAAAACTTCGACGAGACATCAACAAGTATATCAAATATTGCACTTACTATACCATTGCCAAGCCAACTATCAAGAAGCAAGTCTTATACACCCCTCTTCCTATTCCTGAGTAGCCTTGGGAATCCATCTCAATGGATTACATGTCTAGACTGCTGCCCACCAAGCAAGGAAATGACTGCATATTTGTGGTCGTTGATCGGTTTTCAAAGATTTCCATCCTCACAACATGCAATAAGAATATCATAGCCGTAGATACTGCCAATCTCTTCTTCGAATGAGTGTGGGTCCACTTTGGGATACCACAGACCATCATCTCCGACCGGGAAAACAGGTTCATCAACACATTTTGGTTGAGTCTCTGGTCACCGTTGGACAACAAGCTCACAAAATCCACTGCTTTCCACCCCCAAACCGATGACCAAACAAAGGTCATCAATCAGATGATTTTTCACATCTTGCAAATGTACAATTCTAAGAATCCATGTACATGGGACGCGAGTCTACCCTATTCTCAACACAGTTACAAAATGGCTCTCCATAGCTCCACCGGCCATAGCCCATTTTAGGTAGGTCTGGGATTCCAAACCTTGGGACCCATTGATGTTGCACTTCTTCTTTCCATCGCAAAGACAGACTCTTCCCATGATCAGTGTGGGATTGAAAAATCCACCAGATTCATTGAGAATATTTAGGACATCCGCCAACAGGGCCATGAGATTTTTCATAAATCCAATGCTAAGTACAAGAAGCGCCATGATAAACACAGGGTACCATACTAGTTTCAGGTTGGCGACAAAGTCTGGTTACATTTGTAGAAGGAGCGTTTTAGGGGGCCCCATCAAAATCTTCACCCACTTTGCTATGGGCCTTACACTATCACCAAGGCTGTGGGTAGCAATGCTTTTGAGCTCAACACTCCACCCTTCCTTGGCAACATACAATGTTCAATGTGGACCTCCTTCGACCATATTTTTCACCATTATTGGACACCTCAGAGATCATAGAACAACTAACACCAATAGATCTCAACCTTGAATGCATGGAATAAGCATCCATTGATCAGATAGTGGACACACAGGTCAAGGGCACTCGCCAACAGAAGATCTAGCTTTATCAGGTTTTCAAAGTAGGGCAACTCCTACCCCAAGGCAAGTGGCTCACCCAAAGCCAAATCCAATAGAAGTTTCCTCACCTGATGGGGGAACTCAATGAAATGGACACCATTGCTTCCTAAGGGGGGAATATTGCTCCAGGTGGATATTAGTGGCCACCCGCCTATTCCAACTGGCTCCTCTTGTCCATTTTTATTCAACACGTTCTTCTGTAATTCTTTGTAATTGTGGGTTCTACACTTACGGGGCTATCTGAAGCCCCACACATGCTCCAGGTGGATACTGGTGGCCTCTCGGCTAATCCAAATGGATTATTTTGTATGTTTTCATGTTATCACATCTTTTTGTACTTCCAGGGCTGTTTTGGGGCCCTAAACATTGTTTTTTCGGCTCGCCATAGTCAAACTGTAGACAGAGTTAGAGTTTGACGATGAAATGTGTATTTCTCTAAAATACCTTTCCAATGGGATATCACATGCCTAAAATGGAGGTCGTATGAAAAATTTACGACCCTGGAAATTTGAGGTACCAACTTACACCAACTTACCCATAGGGGCCCACATGAATTTTGGCATTTCACCTTCTAGGGTTAGGTTTTTGGATGTCTAGGGTTTTGGAATTCACGAGTAATATCAAAAATGCCTCTGGAGCCTCATTGTAATCCATTATTCTCAGAAGGTTGTGCGTAGTATCCACATCTCTTCTTAGAGATAACTACCACCATTCGAGCAAGTTTTTCATTTCTACAATTTTACAGTTTCAACCTATTTCATTATTCAATAAATTATATTTTTCACTGGATATCTATTTTATTCTTCATATCTCCGTGTTTATTGTATTCAGTCTGTTAATTAGTTCGTTCCACTCCTAAATCCAGATCAACCAATAAAAACCAACATATATGCAACCTATTTGTTTTGCAACACGTGTATGTACACACTGTATATATTCTACATCTTGCGTATGTATGCGACCTATCTGTACTGCAACCTACATATGCCATTTGAAAACTAGGGTTTTCTCTCTTTGAAAACTCTGACCCTCTTCAACCTTTGTCACATCAACCTGCAACTTGTCATTGTGTCTAGACTGTAACTGTGCCTTGTGCATATATCCTCATACATATCCTTTGACCAAATGCATCTATATCTCTCTAGTCATGTGCCATACAAGTGTGTATAATCATGAACAAGTATAATAAACCTCACATGAACTATACATCAAACTTTTTATGATATAAAACCTCTCAATACATCAACCACTTCACAAATACAAGCTCTCAATCATGTACCACAAAACCCCTTAACCATATGCCAAGAAATACAACATGTGCCTCAACTCTAATAAGATGTATCAATGATAAATATTGATTGTACCAACACTGTATTTCTATATATTTGACTTATATAGAAATTCCCATGTAGCCACTACTATATCTAGGGAAAATCCTCAAACCCCATAACCATTTCTCATGTATACACCAAAATCCAACTACTCATAGAAATAAGACATATATTTTGAAGTAGTGGATAGATTTGATGTACCTGATCAATGTAGACCTTCCTGAGAGCTTTCTTTCAGACTTTAGAGACCCGACATCTTCATATTCTCAAGTTTTTAAGATTTTCCCTCATGTACATGCCCTATTATAATGAAATCTCGTGTACATAAGCGCCCTACTCCACTGTAGCCTACGTACACCTAAAAAACTAAGTTTTTTTTTCACTATTTTCTGTAATTCCAAAACTTTCTCTGTCAACCCTTCGTGTTATCTCAGACTTGCACAGCTTCATATATATCAATGAGTACCTGCAATAAACCTTACACAATAATATATATTCAATGTTCTCAATAGGTGCTATTAGGAGAACCTTGATCTCTTATTTATACTTCCATGTAGCTTCCTCAAGGGGTTACCTTCTAACTAATTTAACCCAATTTCCTTCTTTTAGGGATAACCCACTTCTAACCACTTGTCCACTTCTAACCCACTTTGCTACAAATAGTAAATTCTCCACTTCTAGTTGCAACTAATCTATTTTTAAATATTATCTTATTGCAACAACTTAACCCATGATTAACTCCTAGTTCTACTCACTTGACTAGTCAACTTCTTCTAAGAGCTTCTAGAATAATTTTGACTTCTTTGACCTTCTAGATAACTCATGAGGGTTCTCAACCTTCACAAGGCCATAACTCTCTAACCATGAGGAGTTATGTGGCGTTCCACATATCACCGGAAATGGCATGACATGTACTATCCATATAGAATAGTATTGCTTACAATTATATTAAAATTCATACCATTATACATCAATCAAACTAAAGTCCCTTAACCATATTGTTGGGGCTACCGAAATTTTCTACCAGACTCATAAAGACACATGATGAACTCACAATACTTGAGGATGATGAGATTGGATATGTAATCAATAATGCATATAATTAAGAGAATGATGTGTTGGGAGATGTGTCCTATTCGTGTGATGGATCTCTAGAAGGAAATCACAATGATAAGAAAGAAATTTGAAGAAAATATGATTTTCACTGGTCCTTGGCTCCATCCCCTACACGTTCATTGATGGCCTGGTACCCATATCCATTTTCATGTATGGAAAAAGTGTTGGAGTTGTTAATAGTAAAAGTGTGCCCATAGTAGCATGCATGAGTAGTGTTAGTGTCATCACAAAAAATGGTCATTGTCATTAGTTCTTTCAAGTAATGTTAACATCACAATTCAAAGTAAAAATTATGTCACTCATATTGGTCTACTAGGATTTATTTTAGTTCAATCCCATGAATTTTAAGTATGGTGATTGAACCTAAAACTTCAGCACTATGGTTACCATTATGTTGTATTGGTGGAGAAGAAGAAACAAAGAAACATTATACCTGCAAATTTAACACTATGCTTGTTGAATTTTTACTTATACAACTAGAGGTTACGGTTCTTCTTTATTATTATTATCATTTAGCACATTAGCTGCATAAATAAGATCACTAAAAGAGAGGCAATCACATAAACAATAGAGACACACAAATTGTCCTGGGAAACCCTCACGGGGGAGAAAACCAAGAAAAAAGTTACTCAATATAGATAGACCAAAGACCGAACAAAAGATCCTCCTCTACTCCTTCACTAGGAAGAGTAGCGCACCAATTAACCAAGAAATACCAAGACACAAACCAAGAACCCTCCTTGATGTCACACTTATTTGTAGTAGCAGTTCCTCCAAGACTTGCACACTTCTTCATAGCTTCAGAGCTAGTGTGGTAAGTATGTACAAATGAGACACCATCCTCACATATAAATATGATTTGTGAGGTGGCTCTAGGGTTGTGTCTCTTCACTTGTTGGAGCCGACTTCTCCTAGAAGTGGCTAATACCACTTTACAATTACTAGGGGACGACTTTACAAATACCACGATACAAATACATGATGACCAATAATCCACAAAAAGGGATTTGATCTTATACAAGACCTGATTTGATCAATCCACAAAAGGGATTTGATATATACAATAATGACTCAAATATAAGTAGAATATTCTTCAAAGTTACAATATTTCAACACTCCCTCTTAATAAGAAGTGTATTCTACTGACAACAATAATAATAATTGTCTAGAATCAATACATCATCAAGAGGAGGGGACATCGTCATCAACATCTAGAACACTGTCGGTCATATCTATAGGTCATCGGAATTTTTTCTCATCATGAACATTATTAGAAACTGAGCATTATCATCATCATCTGCAACACATAGCTGAAGTAACATCATCATCATGATCAACATGAAGCTGGAACATCAACATCAATAGCATGAAGCTGGAACAACAACATCAACAACACGAAGCTGGAACATCAACATCATCAACAACATGAAGATGAAACATCAATATCATCAACAACATGAAGCTGGAACAACAACATCAAAAAAACAAATCTGGAACAACAACATCAAAAAAACAAGTCTGGAACATCAACATCTATATGTGGCAACATAATGAGGCAGGTGCATCAACAACAACATCTATGGTACTCTGACAAACCATCCTTACTGGACCTTTGTGATCTGCCCATGAATCATAATATTCCTTAAGATATAAAATCCTAACAAGCTACCACGTGATACTCTGACAGATCATCCTTACTGGACCTTCAAGATCTACCTATGAATCATAATATTCCCTAGGGTATAAAATCCTAACTGAGCTACCACTACTGACCACCACTGGCATATACATGTATAGGTACTCTGACAGACCATCCTTACTAGACCTTCGAGATTTTCCCAGGGATGATCAATCCCCTAGGATATAAAATACTAATGGAGCTACTCGCTGTTGGTGAGGATACCATAGTATCATCAAAATCACTCCCCATTTCAAGGGAGTTCCTTTCAGACTACACCAAGCTTGTCTCAAAAGTACTCAAACTTCACACGAGACATAGGCATGGTCAACACATCTACAACCTGCTCATCTGTGCCAAATTTTGGAGCTTTACAACTCCCCTCTCCACCATAGCATGAATTTAGTGGTACCAAATGATCTAGATGGATCTGGTTGGCCTCCCACCTATTCCAACTGGTTCATTTTGGCAGTTTTGTTTTCCTAGTTTTCGGGTCCGTGACTTGCGGGGCCATTTTGAGGCCCTAAACAACGTTTTTAGGGCTCACCACAATAAAAAATGACCTTCGATAAACACAAACAATATGTGTAGTCCTCAGATAGACCTTTCCAACGGGCTATCGTGCGCCTAAAACGAAGATCGTATGCAAAAGTTACGACCCTGGGAAGTTGATGTACTAACTTACCCAAATAGGGCCCACATGACTTTTGGCACTTCATCTCCTAGGGTTAGGTTTTTGGATGTCTAGGGTTTTTGAAATTCTTGTTTATTGTAAAAAGGCCTTCAGAGCCTCATTGTAATGATATTCTTACGAATGAGCGTAGCCGTCACATCTATTCTCAGAGATAAGCCACCACCATTCCAACAAGCTTGTTTTCCACTGCATTTTATAGTTTCAACTTATTTCCTTATTGAATAGAAAACCAATTTTATTGTATCTCTGTTATTCTGTGTTAAGCATCTTTTAATAATCTTCATTCATTTCATTCCACTCATAAAATCCGGATCACCGGATATCTATGTTCTTCGAATTATCATGGAACATTGGGTTCTCCGTCATCTTTATACAACTTTGGTTATCACATAGAATCACGGTGGCTTCCATCTCTAGATTGAATAGACCTGTCAACAACTTTCGAAGCCATATGGATTCACAACTGGCGGAACATGCTGCAATGTACTCCGCTTCTGTCACGCTGAGAGAAATACTGGATTGCTTCCTACTTTTCCATGAAGTCATGGCTGACCCAAAATGAAACAACATCATGAAGTTCTCTTTCTATCTGAAGCACTTCCAACCTAATCTAAATCAGTATAACCATACAATCTGAAGTCATGATCTCTAGTATAACATAGACCATAATCCAACGTACCCTTAAAGTATCTCATCACATGATTTGCAACTACAAGGTGTACACGTCTGGGCTCCACCAGATATTGACTCAAGGTTTTCACAACAAAGAATATATATGGCCCGATATTCATTAGATACATCAACAATCCAATAATATGTTTGTATAGAGTAGCATCAACCAACTTCGAAGAAGTATCAACAAGGAGCTTCAAATTCATTTCCATGGGTGTGGTCATGGCTTTACATTCCAACATGTCAAATCTCTTCAGTATTTCAACTGCATACTTCCCTTGGTTAAGGAAGATATTCTTTGGGTTCTGCCAAACTTCAAGACCTAAGAAATAATGCATCAGGCCTAGGTATTTCATTTCACATTCTACAACAAGCTTCATCTTGCAATTTGTGATGAACTTTTCTTCTCCCATCAAGAATAAATCATCCACATATAGTAGCAATATAACTGGATCATCATTCATAATCTTGAAGTAAAGGTTGGGATCAACTTTAGTCTTGGTAAATCCCAAGATCATCAGAAAACTATCAATCTTTCCATACCAAGCTCTTAGAGTTTGCTTCAACTTGTAGACATGAGTCTTCCTGTCCTGTAGTTCGATACCAAATTTTCACATGACATTGGACCAACCAGGTACACTTGCTTAGCTGCAACTCAATCTGCATAATCATGTGTTGGTTCTATGTGCTTTCTGCAAAGCACTATATGTCTCATTGCTTGAGAGTATGTCCCCTATTCTCTCTGTAACTTGTTCCTTCTAGAACTAGGATTCTGCACCTGAAACCTCTTTTTCTGAAACTGAGAATGACTACTCCATTCTCAGTCTAGCTGCTGAACTCTGAGAGTAGCTCCTCTACTCTATCATGGAAAAAACTTCATCTAAAACTGAGAGTGGCTCAATAATTGACACCGAGGGTAGCTTATCCTCTTTCTCTAGAGGTAACTCAATATTATATTGTAGTCATGTCTCCATGGCCCGACTCATGTACTGCACCAACTAGTATTGAAGATGACTCAATCTCAAATACAAGGATTGTCAAACCTGTCCCCTTTGATATGTCTCATCAATGCTATATGGATTTCAATCCTGCAAAGTGTCACGAGATTATGCTGGTCTCTTCCTGGTTACTGCATTGAGTCTGGGTAGGCATTTCTGGCTCTACTAACTCTTTCTGATGATATGAAGAGTAATCAATTGTATTAGAGGGATTTGTTCTGTCATCTTTGGAGCCTTCTTCTCCTCATGATATCTCTTCATATGATGTGTTCTGTATCTAGCAAAAGTAATTTCTTCTTCTTCTTCGGTACATGGATGTATACGATCATGTATACAGCTTGGGTAGTCTACTTCATATTTCATCTAATATGTTTCCTCCTGTAACCATCACTATAACTCCCTTCAGGGTTATCATCTGTGACCTGCCCAAAACAAGAACAACAAGGGAGAAACAACAGACAAGAATAATACTTTTTATAATAATATTAAAAACAATAGCAATAAAAAATTTCACAGTAGATCCTTTAGAGTTATCACTTGTGACTTGCCTGAAACAAGGGTCAAAACTAAGAAATACAATAATAAGAAATGAGAGCAACACTCTTCTAGTGTTGTGATCAATCATTCCTCCATGGTAACCTGGAAACAAAACAAGAAGTTTCTCCTAGAGGAGATGTTAGTTATATATGGTAAATGATTACAATAAGCATTTATCTCAATAATGCTCACATGCTACCAAGTATAAAACTTTTCAAAGATTGCTATCACAACTATAGTGTTTACGTGTAATGAGACAATTATCAAATTTGACATGTGAAAATTTGAATCTTATCAACTTAATCAATCAAACTTGTAACTTGGAGTCTTTTCGTCAAGAACGAGTGTTATTTCTTTTCTTCTAAGTCTCCTTCACTCAAGATGACAAGTATTCTCTTCAACCTATCATCTGTACTAAGATAATATGCTTTCTTGACATAAATCTGAGTTAGAGAATAAACTCTATAATCTCAACCTTAATCAATCTAATACTTTTGACTTTAATTTTGACCAATGGTTAGTATGACAATCATAAATTTGACAGATCAAAATAAAACCTAGACTTTCATAAGATCATAACAAATAGAGGCATATTAAGTTGATCAAACTTGAGGTGCATTGTTCCTTTGAATGTGTTGGATTTGAGATCCCTCTAGATCTATGATTGTTGTTTAGACAAAAGATCCTTTCTCCTACAAATACCCTTTAAAACTAATAATATAGTTTAAACATATGTAAGTACATACCTCTGACAGTATCGGTAGGTAGTGGTACCGTCCGATAGTAGAGGAAATAAATAACAAACCTTTAAAACTTCAAAGGTGTTGCAACTTGTAATTTAAAGGTAGTTGGAGGTTTTCTAGGGTAAGGTGCACTAGGAAAATAAAAACTAGTCCCAACATTTCACAAAAATTTTTACTGTGACTGGTGCTGGCACTTGCAACTGGCATGAAGTAGCTGGTACGAAGGAAATGGCACTGCAACTGCAACTTAGGGTTTTATAAGGAAACTCTAATTTCTCAAACTTCAAATTTTATAACTCTGATCCAGGGACTAGATGCACCCTCCTAGGGAGAGTTCCTAGGTGTGGTTACTTTCTCCAACGTCCTCCTCAAACAAGGAAAGTGTCGCACTTAGGGTTTATGCAAAAATCCTAATTCTACAGCAGTTACAATACTGAAAACTGAATCTTGGAGAGGGTGTGTTGAAGCTAGCCACTTCTTATAAAATGTGAGTTGGTCTCTGTCAGGCCTGCTCTGATACCATGTTGAAGTTTTACTTATACAACTAGCAGTTATAGTTCTTTATTACTATAATTATTTAGCTGCATAAATAAGATCACTAAAAGAGAGGCAATCACAAAAACAATAGAAACACACAGATTATCGTGGGAAACCCTCATGGGGGAGAAAACCCAACAAAAACTTCCTCAATATAGATAGACCAAATACCGAACATAAGATCCTCCTCTACTCCTTCACTAGGAAGTGTAGAAGAGTAGCGCACCACTTAACCAAGAAATACCAAGACACAGACCAAGAACCCTCCTTGACATCACACTTAGCTACAATAGCAATTCCTCCAAGACTTGCACACTTCTTCATAGCTATAGAGCTAGTGTAGTGAGTATGTACAAATGAGACACCATCCTCACATATAAATACAAGTTTTGAGGTGGTGCTAGGGTTTTGTCTCTTCACTTGGTGGCGCCTACTTATCCTAAAAGTGGATAAAACCACTTTACAATTACTAAGACCCAACTTTACAAATACCACCATACAAATACATGATGACCAATCCACAAAAGGGGATTTTATCTTCTACAAGACATGACTTGATGAATCTAGAAAATGGGATTTGATCTATACAATAATGACTCAAATATAAGTAGAATATTCTTCAAATTTACAATATTTCAGCAATGGTTACCATTATGTCATATATGTGGAGAAGTAGAAACAAAGCGACATTATATCCTTTATGACACAACTTGGAGTGCACATGGGACTAATAACACTATGGGACTAGTTGAGTTCCAAACCATTGTTCATGGGAGATATCTATAGTGGTATTTGGAATGTAAGAAATATGCTTTGTTAAGTCATGTGCAGATGTTATATCAACTGCATTAGGATTTTTTCAAGGAATTTTAGAGGATTAAATTTGTGAAACAAATCATTGATGAGCTTGAAGGAGATTAAGAAAAGGGTTAGAGAATTAGTCAAGGAATTTGAAAAAAGCTTCCTGAACCTCATTAATTACCTAATCTACACCACTCATGATGTGCAACATAACGAGTGGTTCATTGACTTATTACTTCCACACTTGTGAACTCCCTTACTTCAACAATGCATGAGAACTTTGCGAGGTGTTGGAGTTTGCTGATCCAAAATGCATCCAAACAAGCGAGTGGTTGTAAGAATTAGTACCTGCAAGCGTAATTTACCAATTAAGAATGTTAGATAAATTATTAAAGACAATGCAAATGTAAAAGTAAATAAGAGAAAAGAGAGAAAAAAAGAGAAATACATGAAAAAAGTAAAATAATAATAGGAGAGAAAAGACCGAGGAATGGGAAATGAAAGGTCATGCTTGTTTGCCTTCTCATTACCCTAGATCTCCCTATTTATTCATATATTTTCACTCTAAAAGGGTCTTTTGGCCAAAGAGGTGAGGATGCACAAAAATCCATTAGCTACATTGTAACTAGAGATTGTCAGAATAAGATCACTATGAAACCATTGAATGCTAGTTTTCCCATTTGGGTTTCCAAGGTAAATCTATGTGTCAATTATGTGTCTAATTTAATTGTTATGTGATCTCTGTGTGATGGTATTGTGGTTCCTAGCTTTGTCGTAGTGAATTTCTATGAGCATTTCTTATTGTATTACAATTCATTCTTGTTTAAAATAACTTATTGTTGATTGTTTTCATGCCAAAATAGCTATCAACCTCAGGAAATTCATCTCCTAAGTTCAATGAGATGAAAGGATGTAGGACTAGAGATGTTGTAATTTTCCAACAAAAATTATATTTCCAGTCCCTTGCAACCAACAATTCTCTCTCCATTTATATCGTTGGCACTTTTCAAGGCCACACACTCTCCTTGTTTGGGTTTATTATTGTCTCAAAGGTGAGAGAATCTATCCCTAACTCAAATTGTTACTTCCAGTGGTTGTTTGCAATCTGGAGTCATGGTATATGGTAGGTTATGTTTGAAATGAATCCAAAACATATTGCCACCTCCTCAGAGTTCAACACTGGGTTTACCTCATGGAACCATGAACCATTTTTTTTGGTTTAATTTAGAATTAAAGAATTCTTTAGTTCTTTAATGTGTTGGCCTATAGCATGGACAAAGAAATGCACTCTCCTCCATAAAAACAATTATTCATTAATTTGTCTTATGTATAAGATAAGAGGGAGGAGTGTGATATGTTTATATATGGTACAAATCTAATTATATTGAACATAGTTAATTGAGTGGGCATGCCAATGGTAGGATGAGTCCTCTAGCAACCACACCACTTTCTATTCATATTTCAATTCTTGAGCTTAAAAATGAAGAAAATGATTTGGTATTTGTTGGCCTCAACTATATATGTTTATTCATACGCAATTGTTGGGTATGTTTCCATTGGCCCAAGCGTTCCTTGTTGTTTATTATTGTTGGAGAAACACATGTTTCATTTGCTATTGGATGACAATGAATGATAATGAAGCGTCTTCCTTCTTAATGGTAACAAAATGATTCCCCTCGTTGTAAAACTAGAGAGTAATAATGTTTGGCATCATGGAATCAAGTGTTGCATAAAGCTTTGTTATATATATAGCATTGATACATATTCAATCTCTCATTGCCTTGCTTTTTAGGCTCGAGATCAATGAAGACATCTGTGATAGTATTGTAATTGGTGGGATGATTTATATGTTATGTATTGCTTTGGATTCCAATGAAAAAACCATAGGGTGAAGTCATGTGATTGGAAGAGATAGCTCATTGCAATTCCATTGTATAATTTCACAAATAATTGATGTAATTTTTCACTCATTTTATTAATGAGCATAAAAATGTTACTGTGTTATTTAATGTAGATTTAAAACTGGTGTGTTAGAATTACACACGGGGGATAACCATTTAATAAACATGGTCATTTATATCCAATAATAGATAAAATAGTTAACAAAAAGGTTAAAGGCACCATCAACAATAGAGTTACGTCTCATCGAATTTTCCATTGCCACTGGCCATTAACATAGAGCATGTATTAGAATGTGAATGCACTTGAAATTTGCATCTGCATAATTGTTACTTTGGTCAGTTGAAGAAATATTAATAAATGAATTTTATTAACATATTAACAATAAGAAAATAGTTAACAAAAAGGTTAAAGGCACCATCAACAATAGAGTTACGTCTCATCGAGTTTTCCATTGCCACTAGCCATTAACATAGAGCATGTATTAGAATGTGAATGCACTTGAAATTTGCATCTGCATAATTGTTACTTTGGTCAGTTGAAGAAATATTAATAAATGAATTTTATTAACATATTATGAGTGCATATTTGGCACTTTGATTAGCATCCTCCATATACATCAATTGAATTGGAGAATTGTTCATAGAATGCTTTGAGAATCGATAGAGATACCAATTGTTGGACTTATCTTCAATATTGGTATAGTGCATTTGTTTTCCACTATTTGTGTGGGCCCTAACATTTCCAAGCCTGGAAGACAACAAAAATAGACATCTATTTTTCCTGTTGATTATCAAAACAAAAAAATTAAAACTCAGAGTCCTGACTACTATTGCATTGTTAGCTAGTTGTTTTGTGTACATGTTACACTAGACAACAATGGGCAATTGGTTGGCATATTGCAATCTTGCATGTCTATGGAAGAACACAGAGCATATAAATTTGCACTCAGATTTCATCAATAACATAGAACCAATTATCTTATCTCCATGGATATCCCTATTGGTGAAACATATAGGCACAATGGAGTGGCTCTTATTGGACACTCATTCGAACCTACACATACCCAATATAAGCTTTTGGAACCAACCTACACTAAGAACAGAGACCTTGTAGCCATTCTGAGAACATAGATCTTTGTACAAGACATATACACAAAGATCATAAGTTATTTTTTTCATAATATCTATCTTGGTGAAGCGAGTAGTCTATAAGTCCCTCGTTTATGGATAAGTCACAGTGCACTCATATTTGATCAATGGGTTATGAAATGTCATTGTTCCAGGAATTGGTCCCAGGATGTGGTACATTTACAATACCAACTTACTACTTTGTTTGAAAAAATCCAAGGGTTTGGAAAGGGAAAGTCAACTAGACAAGAAATATTATGGTCCATGATGTTGAAGATAGAGGGGCACTACAGAATGATTTCCTAGTGATTCAATGGTTCTCTAATATGTCATTAGATCACTTTGAAAGTAATATGAGGGTGGATATCTATGATCTTTGTCACAAGATGGGGCATGATTACAAACATTTCTCATTGTTGTGTATCGACAATATCATTGTTATGGTTTTGTATTGTGTTTATTATTGAAACAAAACACGCCATAGAAAGGATTGAATATGTTTGTAGGTGTTGGTAGGAATATTTGAGAAGAATGTCTCTTCAGTGGACTCTTTGGTGGGATGTAATCATGCACAAGGAAAAGGTCATGACAATTAAGCGGTAGGACAAAAGGAAATCAACCTCCTCCATGATATTTTAATTGAAACGAAGTTGACCACATGGCACAAATCCACCCACATCCATGTCATCCATGATGTGGACATTATTGAAAGATAGGGCATAATATCAAAGATTGGTCGAAGTTGATTGAAAAGTGGGAAGTACAAGATACAAGGTGGTGCAAATCTAATTTAGTAAATTTTGAATTGTAGGATCTAGGAACTATTGTTACCAAAGGTCCATGCATCACAATTAATACTATCATGAGAGGAGGAGCCAAGATTGACATTGACGTAAATGCCTCACCAATAAGGAAGATTAGGAAAGTTGTTCTTGGTGCTCCAACATTTGATGTTGTTAGGCATGACGAAAAATTAAAAGGTCCTATAAAAGTGACATAGGAGGCTATAACAACTCGGGATTTGGGGCCAGTGAGACAATCTCAATTTCTATGCCTAGTATGCATGTCATTTATTTGAGACCCTTTTTAAATGTTGCATCCTATGGATGATCAAGCCCAAATTTGGATGTGCACGTTCTTGCGGATTTTGTGGGATAAAAGGGCTTTTGTAAAACTATGTACCCTCTTAGCTAAGGATCTTGTTACCTCAAAGGATGTAGAGGAAGGATCCTTACATTGCATCAAAAAGAAAAATCATGTAGGGAGATATTTTAGATTAAATGTATTCATCAATGGACATGAGGTTTATGATGTAATGTTAGACTTTGGTTCTAATGTTAATATTTCAACAAACAAAGAAATCTTGGGAGATCATGGGACAATGAAAGTTGGTTTATTCACCAATCTAGTTATGTCTTGTATATTACTCTAGAATCTATCCCATTGGTTGATTGGAGGATATATAAGTGAGCTTGGATATGACCACAAATCTTCAAATTTTTTGAATTTATTGAGATAGTAGATGAAAACGATCCTTATCTAGTTTTCTTGGTATAGACTAGGTTTTTGATAATGACATCATTATGAAACTAAAGAAACGTATATTTCTATTTGAAGTTGAAGGAAGACATGTTGTTCAACCTTGGACCCTATGCGCGAAGAAATATTTGAGGAGCTAGTAGAGGATGATTTGGCCAATAGTGTAGTAGATCACACATACAATCTTGCACATGTTTGGTATAAAGACTACATCAATTCTACTACAAATGGGAAATTGAGTTGGCAAGTGTCTGCGCCTTCAACACCAGCTCTAACAAAACTATGAACCATTGCTAGTGCAAGGAATATGAGATGTATCCTTATAGATACATAATGGTTGGATTAACCATGTGGTGAATAAGCATTGAATTGAAAGATTCTTTGAAGTTCAATGGTAGAGGCGTTGTAATAAGTTTTGTTGAAACCATCATTGACACGATGGAGCTAAAGTAGCATGTGGAAGAGTTGGACGTCACAATGAAGGCTACCCATGCAATATGGTGGGAACACACAAGGAATAATTGGATACTTTGGAAGGAATGATTTTTACATTGTAAGCATGATTTATGTTACTGGTAGAATAAGGTTGTGGGAACAATTGACAACCATCAGGGAAGTTGCATAGGATTGAACTTTAGAGAGGAAACACTTATTCTTGGGAGAGGTGGATCATGTACAACATATAAACGCCTCTGTCATAGTGAAATAGCGGGTTCATAAGTTTTTTCATACCTTGGGTCTACTTATGAAGACCTAGTATCTTAACTAAGAAATTCATTGATAAACTAAGGATTGGAGTAGCTTGCATTCCAATTTCTCCAAGAATTTTAGTTTTACAAGGGTTATGATGCAGATCAAAGGGATGTTGCAAAAGATGAAGTGTTTATTTTTTTGGGGTAGCCCAGAGTAGAACCACATTAACATGTTTGCAATGATGGATAATATCTTCTTGTAAAGTAGAGGGATATACCTATATTTCCTGTAGGTAAATGAAGATGAGCAGGATCCTGACTAAGAATCATGATCATGCCATATGTTGCTAATGAAACTAAAGGGTACAACATAGTTGAGGACATTGGAGAGTCTAGCAAGTGAAAATATTAACATAATCACCTAGAGACAAAAAATATTGAACATTGATTGGGGTGATGTGCTGCTTTCAAGGATTTTTGAGATCAGGTAACAAAACAAATGTTGTGGCTTTCCTAAAATAATATTAAAACTTGTTTTGACATATTTGTACAAGATTGAAAGGTGTAGTTAATGAGTTTGGCAAAATGAAAATTGAACTAAATCCATATGTGAATCCAATTAAGAAAACTCCATCTCTCATGAATCTGTTAATTCATGAAAGAGAGAAATATTCGAAACACATGCACATAGAAATACCAATAAGCATCCATATGCCCATTGTCTCTATTATTTCTTTTTTTAGAAGTTGACATGTAGTATCATAGCACAAAAAGCCTAAAACTCCATATCTCATGAATCTGTTAATTCCTGAAAGAGAGAAATATTAGAAACACATGCATATAGAAATACCAATAAGCAACCATATGCCCATTGTCTCTGCTATTTCTCTCTCCAAAAGTTAACATGTGATATCATAGCACAAAAAGCCTAAAACTCCATATCTCATGAATCTGTTAATTCCTGAAAAAGAGAAATATTAGAAACACATGCACATAGAAATACCAATAAGCAGCCATATGCCCATTGTCTCTATTATTTCTCTCTCCAGGAGTTAACAGATTCATGAGATATGGAGTTTTAGGCTTTTTGTGCTATGATACCATATGTTAACTTCTGGAGAGAGAAATATTAGAAACACATGCATAAAAAAAACCAATAAGCAGCCATATGTCCATTGTCTCTGTTATTTCTCTCTCTAGAAGTTAACACGTGATATCATAGCACAAAAAGCCTAAAACTCCATATCTCATGAATCTGTTAATTCCTGAAAAAAGAGAAATATTAGAAACACATGCATAGAAATGCAAATAAGCAACTATATTAGAAACACACAAAACACATAGAAATGTAATGAAATTGTTCGATCCATATGTCAATCCAAGGTAAAGAGCTCACTCTCCCTCATGATCTGGCCCAATTCCTGAAGAGAAATATCAAACACATGCACCATATCTCATGAATCTGTTAATTCCTGAAAGAGAGAAATATCAGAAACACATACACATAGAAATACCAATAAACAGCCACATGCCCATTGTCTCTATTATTTCTCTCTCCAAAAGTTAACATGTGATATCATAGCACAAAAATCTTTTAAAACCCCATATCTCATGAATCTGTTAATTCCTGAAAGAGAAAAATATTAGAAACACATGCACATAGAAATACCAAATAAGCAGCCATATTAGAAACACATGCCCATTGTCTCTATTATTTCTCTCTCCAGGAGTTAACATGTGGTATCATAGCACAAAAAGCCTGAACTCTCTGGCTGAGAGTGGCTCGAGTGTAGTGTTAATATTAAAATGAGTTCAAGGCTGCGTTGCAACGGCTACATCGATGACGGATTGTGGTTTGAGTTGTGTAGTGAGAGCAGCGGCGGTTGCTGTCTCTCCTGTCGTGGTGTAGTGAGAGCAGGCCGGCTTGTTTGGCTCAACGGATCTAGCATGTAATGGCAATGGATCAAGGGAAGTGTCTGGGCTGTTGCTACTGGGGAGGAGTCGTTGATCGCCTACGGAGGACTCTCGCCTACAGAGGGCTCGTTGTTCCACGTGGCTGCAAACCAGATTGTTCGATTCAATATGTTGGCTCCTGAGAGCTCCGATCGGTATAAACCGCCCGTAAAGGGCTTCACCTTAGCCCTAGGAGGAGGTGCCGTTCTGAAAATCGATGGCTGGTTATACCGATCGGAACTCTCAGGAACCAAAATATTGAGTCGAACAACCTAGTTTGCAGCCACACTAAACAATTCCCATATATTGTCGCCAGCAACGTTGCTCAAAAGACTAGAGCCCTCAATAGGCGATTCCAGCAACGTTGCTCAAAAGTCTAGAGCCCTCTATAGGCGATCAACGACTCCTCCCCAATAGTCAACAGCCCTCACACTTGCCTTGATTCATTGCCATTGCATGTTGGATCTCTTGAGCCAAACGAGTTGGCCTGCTCCTACACCGCAGGAGAGACAGTAACCACAATCAGCAGCTTTCACACTTACAATTACGTTATCGATGTAGCTGCTGCAGTGCAGGCTTCAACTCATTTTATTATCAACACACTACATTCAATCTACATTCAATCTACTTTCAAGTAGAAAGTTTAGGGTTTTTGGCTGCAACTATAACTCAAGAGTGTATCTAACCGGTCCCAAGCCACATATACCAATAACTTGTGACTTAACAAGGGTTGATGCCTCCTGAAGTTCACTAGAGTGAACCTCTATACCAATAACTTGTGACTTAGCAAGGGCGGAGGCTTCCTGAAGTTCACTAGAATGGACCTCTATACCTAAAACCACTTGAGACATCTAAAAATGGAGTTCTCGAGCCATTAAATAGGTTTCATCATATACAATACCATGAACAAATACCATGGATTACCAAACCCTAAACTACCATCAATAAACCCATTAATGACTAACTCAAGGTTATCTTATTATTCTATGACCAAGTCAAGAGTAACCTAACCTAGAAAAATCCGCATATACGTGAAACTTGAAACCATTATTAACTGACTCAAGGTTATCTTATCATTTTATGACCTAGTCAAGAATAACCTAACAAAATTTGCATTGTAAAGAATATGTGAAGCATGAAATTGAAAAGATATTAGTAGGGGGACACATTTTTCTAGTAGAATAATCTAAATGGATAAGCTCCATTACTATATGTGTTATATAACACATATAGTATATGTGTTATATTAGTTCAAAATAAATGGATAAGCTCCTAACAAAATTTGTATTGTAAAGAATATGTGAAGCTTGAAATTGAGAAGATATTAGTAGGGGACACATTTTTCTAGTAGAATAGTCTAAATGGATAAGCTCCATTATAGTTCAAAATATGAAAATGGATAAGCTCCATTACTATATGTGTTATAATATAACACATGTGTTATAATATAAAATTTGTATTGTAAAGAATATGTGAAGCTTGAAATTGAGAAGATATTAGTAGGGGACACATTTTTCTAGTAGAATAGTCTAAATGGATAAACTCCATTATAGTTCAAAATATGAAAATGGATAAGCTCCATTACTATATGTGTTATAATATACCACATGTGTTATATCACATATAGTATATGTGTTATAATATAACACATATAGTAGATGTGTTATATTATAACACATATAGTATATGTGTTATATTAGTTCAAAATAAATGGATAAGCTCCTAACAAAATTTGTATTGTAAAGAATATGTGAAGCTTGAAATTGAGAAGATATTAGTAGGGGACACTTTTTTCTAGTAGAATAATCTAAATGGATAAGCTCCATTATAGTTCAAAATATGAAAATGGAGGTCTCTAACCCTTTCCGTACACCACCAATAATGAGATTTTGGAAAAGGTCACGTGGAATGAAGCTTCTTTTTTACTAATAAATTTTCTAGATATCATTAAGTTTCACTAATGGATTTTATGGATATCATTAAGTTTAGATGGTAGAGGAGGATCAGAGGAAAACATCATTTATGACATAATGGGGATATTTTGTGTATAAAGTGATGTCATTAGGTTAAGTCAATGCTTCTATGGTGTTTTCTAGATCGTTGTTGTTGTGTTCATGACTATATCCACTAGTTCTATTAGGATATTTAGATACTTAGGAGTTACTTAAGATCAATTTGGTCTAATGTGTCTTTATGTAAAAATGTGTTTTTTTAGTATGCATTTGTAGTTATGTAATCCAATATTTAGATACTTAGGAGTTACTTAAGATCAATTTGGTTTAATGTGTCTTTAGGTAAAAGTGTGTTTTTTTAGTATGCACTTGTAGTTGTGTAATCCAATATTTAGATACTTAGGAGTTACTTAAGATCAACTTGGTCTAATGTGTCTTTAGGTAAAAATGTATTTTTTTAGTATGCATTCGTATGCATTTGTAGTTATGTAATCTAATGCTCATGATATGTTCTAGACATACAATGAATTGATGGTTCAAATTCTCCTCGATACTAATGGCTATATTGATTTGTGACTTAACACCCATCTCCGATCTCTATTTAAAGAACATGAAGGGTCATTTTCTAAAGACTGATTGTGAGAAACTCTTTTGTACACATTTTTCTTTTGCATTAATATATCACATTGAGTGGCCATGTTGGTTGGGGCTATGGGTTGTTTCCCTATTTGAAGGTTTTAACCATGTAAAAACACTAGTGTGTTGATCTTTTATATGGTTGTGTGAGTGGTTGCTTAAGGTGTTTGTACCATGTGGAAATACTCTGTTTTGTCGAACAAGTTCCATAAAGTTTATATTGATTACTACATTGTATACATGTTTTTAAAAATAGTGTTCCTTTGTTAAGGCTAGTGTTTGAAAGGTGCAGGAAAATACAATTTCCTCTAAATATCAAGAAATGGATATTTTGCATTCACTTTGAAGCACTGCTTTGGAATATTGTTTGCAAGGAAAATTTATTAATAGACCTTGTGAAGATTGTAGTTATTGTACATCTATCACCACAAAATAATGTCCCAATGTTGTGTTCTATCCTTGGGAATCCAAGCTATTATCGATGATTTATCAAGAAATATGTAGATCTCACAACATCAAAGGAAGAATTGTTGTAGAAGGATGTACCTTTTATCTTGACAAAATGTTGTGATAAATATCTTGAGGAGGTTAAAGGAATAATACTCACCACATCGATATTGTTATTTATATATTGGTAGAAACTCTTTCATGTGGATGTGGATACATTGGATAATGTCTTGCCTCATCTAGGTGAAGGTGTGATAGACCATCCCATTATTTATCGAACATAATTTTTTCTCACATAGAATAAAATTATACCACTGTAGAAAGGGAAGGCTTAGTGAGGTGTGCATGTTGTAAAATATTCAAGAATCTAGGAAGACATTTCAAGTTTGTCATTGATCACTTTGTGATGAATTACTTGGTGAATAAACAAGTTTGAAAGGGTAGAATATGCATATGTTTATTGTTGTTTCAAGAATCTAATTTTGATGTTGTTGTCAAGCCTAGAAAGAAGAGTGTAGTTCTTAATCATATTTTGCGGATATATCCTAGGGATGAACCATGGATGCCAAATGAATTTCGTGATGTAGACTTGTTCCATGCATAAGATGTTACAAATCAAATTTCCAAGATTTCATAAATCCTAAGTAGTGGAAACACATTGGAGGAATATGACAAGGTATTCTTTGAAAATGTCCCTTCAATCATGAATGAGATTAAATCCTTTAGTAGGTGCATGAGAGCTTAAGTGGAGAATATTGTTGTAAGAAAGGTGTCATGTGGAAGCTGCTATCCAATGAAATTTAGTGATCTATGATGTATTTTGATGCCACTAATTATGCTAAGAGGTGTCATGTTTAACAAAGGCTGGGTCGACCTATTAAGAGAGATGAACTATCACTACAAATTATTGTGGTTGAGGAACCCTTTGACTAATGAGAAATTGATTTTATTGGACCTATTGACCCACCCATGCATTGCTAAAGAAGGTGGCACATCATCACTATGAGAAAATTATTGACACGGTGGGAAGAAGCACCATTAATCAAAGGTTGTACTATACAACTTGCGACTAGGTTCATCTTTGAGTGTATTATGTCAAGATTTGAGTGTTCATGGAGTATTACCTAATATTAGGGTAAGCACTTTGTTCAAAGAGCTAAAAGCCAAAGCACATATTTTACATTTTCTCACAATGTTAAGGTAATGTAAGTTCCTACCATAATTTAGCATCCAAGGTCATAATCATAAATATTAGTGCATGATTTCCTAAGCCTAGAAGGAGAATGAATGGTTTTCAAGAGAAGATATGAAATCTTAGTTGGCTTACAATGAATTTAGGGTTACAAAAGTATTGGAGTATAAATAAGATTTTGTTAGCTATTACTGCTAGTAAAAGATATATAATAATTACTAGTTATATAACTACCGCTTTTAGAAGGGAACACGTTCCAAAGAACAATAAACGTAATGGGCAGAGTGCCCCTATTGAGAATCCTAACAAACCTATATGTCTAGAATATACCTTCGACACATAGATCATATTTGTTCAAGAAGATGAAAATTTCAAGGGTTATGCTAAGACAATCCTATTTTTGAACCTAACATAAAAAACCTTAAAGATTTTCTAGAGATATTGTGCCATGAACCTACAAGGATATGGTGCCCACATGGTGACAAAAAGGAAATAAAAAAATAATATGGTGGTAATCCTACATCCAAGACTTTGATCGAATCAAGATTAATAATTTTGCTATCGCATGCTTTGGGATTAGACATGTAGTTAAGAAGTCACACTGACCTAATATTAAGTAGAAAACATATGGGTAAAATAGTGATTGTCGATTGATTCAACAAAGTTAATGAAGTCACACGACTATCCAAAAAAGGAAAGGATGTAGTAAAAAATATCTAACTATGGATGGTGGTAGACAAGTCACAATAAGAGGATGAGACTAATAAGGATGTAGGTGTTAAGTACATGGCATAGAAAACATTTTGAGGCTAGAATATATGTACCATTTATTTTATGATATTTCTTATCATATATCAACTTCTAGAAACATGGGTGTTGAGGAAATGCAAACCTCTTCAACCTCTGTCATATCAACCTGCAACCTCTGTCACATCAACCTGCAACCTATCACTGTGTCCAGACTATAATTGTGCCCTATGCATATATCCTCATATATATCCTTTGACCAAATGCATCTATATCTCTCTAGTCATGTTCCATATAAATGTGTATAATCCCGAACAAGTATAATAACCCTCACATGAACTAGACATCAAACTCTTTCTAATATAAAACCTCTCAATAGATCAACCACTTCACAAATACAATATCTCAATAATATACCACAAAAACCCTCAATCATATGCCAAGAAATACAAGATGTGCCTCAACTCTAACAAGATGTATCAATGATAAATATTGATTGTACCAAAAGTGTATTTCTGTAGATTTGACTTATGCAGAAAGTCCCATGCAACCACTAATCTCTCTAGGAAAAATCCTTAAACCCCCACAACCATTTCTCATGTATACAAAAAAATACAATTACTCATAGAAATAAGACATACCTTTTGAAGTAGTAGATAGATCTGATGTACGTGATCACTGTAGACCTTCTTGGGAGCTTGCTTTCAGACTTTAGAGACCCGACATCTTCATATTCTCAAGTTTTTAGGATTTACCCTCATGTACGCACCCTATTATACTGATAGCCCGCTTACATATGCACCCTGATCCTCTGTAGCCCGCGTACACCTAAAAAACTAGGGATTTTTTCAGTATTTTCTGTAATTCTTAAACTTTCACCGTCAACCCTTTGTGCTATCTCAGACTTGCACAACTTCATATATGACAATGAGTACCTGCAATAAACCTTACACAATAATATATATTCAATGTTCTCAATAGGTTCTAATAGGAGAGCCTTTCTCTCTTATTTATACTTCCATGTAGCTTCCTCAAGGGGTTACCTTCTAACCAACTTAACCCAATTTCCTTCTTTTAGGGCTAACCCACTTCTAACCACTTGTCCACTTCTAACCCACTTTGCTACAAATAACAAATTTTCTACTTCTAGTTGCAACTAATCTATTTTTAATTATTTTCTTATTGCAACAACTTAACCCATGATTAACTCCTAGTTCTACTCACTTGACTAGTCAACTTGTTCTAGGAGCTTCTAGAATAATTTTGACTTCTTTGACCTTCTAGATAACTCATGAGGGTTCTCCAACTTCACAAGGCCATAACTCTCTGACCGTGAGGAGTTATGTGGCACTCCGCATATCACCAAAAATGGCATGAAATGTACTATCCATATAGAATATTCTTTCCTAAAAAATATTAAACTTCATATCATTATACATCAATCAAACTGAAGTCCCTTAACCATACTATTGGGGATACCAAAATTTGCTATCAGACTTGCTTCAAGGGTCGAAATCAATGAAAACCATCCCAATTAATCAACAATCTCCCCCTTTAGCATTGATGGAAACAATATGATGCAATACTGAAGTCATGTCTCTTATGATTCCCCTCTGACCATTTCTCCCCCTGGAAGCATGCCTTTGTGCTCTATCTCCAAGCATCTAGCTCTATGTCCCGCATCCAATGAATCTCTCCCCCTTTGACATCAATGACAAAGATAACTTTCTGTCTAATTTTTTTCCCCCTACTTGAACTGTCCTTGTGGCTTCTCCCCCTGACTCAACTCTTTCTGAACATGTTCCCCCAACCCAAACTGCCCTCTGTATGGTGCTTCCTCGTGTAAATCTAAGACATATAAGATAATCATTCAAAAGAATTCATTTTGGAGTAGAATTACTCCAAGTCTTTGGCAAAGTTACTCAAAGGCTTCCCTTAGAAGTGATTTTGTGAAGATATCTACAATCTGTTCCTTTGTTCCCACATATTCAACTCTGATGTTCTTCTTTGCAACCTGTTCTCGTAGAAAGTGATACTTGATTGGAATTTGATTCTTCTTGGAGTACATCACTGGATTCTTTGATATACTGATGGTGCTTGTATTATCACAATATATAGGAATGGGATTATCATACTCAACTTGTATATTTGTCAAAGTTTGTTTCATCCATAGAACATGTGTACAACATGTTGCTGCTGCAATATACTCTTCTTCGACTATAAACAATGATACTAATGACTATTTCTTGCTTAGGCAAGATACCAAACACTCACCCAAGTAGAATGTCACTCCACTAGTTCTTCGTCGGTCATCAATGCAACCTATCCAATCTGCATCTATGTAGGAAATAAGTGATAGATACTTTCCTTTTGGATACCATAATCCAAACTCTTTTGTTCCCTTGAGATATTTGAAAATCCTCTCACTGCTAGAACATGTGATTCCTTTGGTGTTGCTTGAAATTGTGCCACCTGTCCAATTGTCTGCATTACATATGGTTTGGATGCTTTCACATATAGTAAGCTACCAATCATTGACCTGTATTGCCTCTAATATGTATACTTTGAATCATCATCTTTGCTCAACTTGCAATTGGTTTGCAATCTTCCATTCTGAACCTCTTTAGCATTTTTATGATATACCTAGTTTGAGAAATAAAAATGCCTTGGTTTCTTTGACATATCTGAAGACCCAGAAAGAAGGATATTTCTCCAAGTAATGAAATTTCAAATTCATTATGCATATCCTTTGCAAATTTCTGGCTTAACCTATCATCATCACTTCCAAAAATAATATCATCAACATAAAATTCAATTAATAAAATACTATTTTGAGTTACCTTGATGTAGAGGTTGTTGTCTGCATTTCCTTTTCTAAACCCTTGCTGCTATAAGTATCTATCTAGTCTGGAGTGCCATGCTCTGGGGGCCTGTTTGAGACCATACAAGGCATTCTTTAATCTAAAAACATAATCTTCATTATTTGACAACTGAAATCCTTATGGTTGCTCAATGCAAACTTCTTCTTCTAGTTCCCCATTCACAAAATATGTTTTTACGTCCATCTAATACACTTTAATATTCTTTGAACATGCATAAGCTAGTATCAATCTAATTGCTTCCATTTTGTCAACTAGGGCAAACGTCTCTTCAAAGTCTATACCTTCAACCCGTGCGTATCCTTTACATACCAATCTAGATTTATTCCTGGTAACCTCTCCATCTTCATTCAATTTATTCCTGAAGACCCACTTTGTGTAGTTCACATTCTTGTACCTTGGTCTTGGAACCAATTCCCAAGTGTCCTTTTTCTCTATATGATCCAATTCTTCATCCATGGATTTTATCCAGAATTCATCCTTGTTGGCCTCTTCAAAACTGTTTGGTTCAATCGTAGATAAGAGTGTTAGGTGTAGTTGTTTTGGTGAATGAATTCTTCTTCTAGTCTCAACTCCTGCATCCTTGTTTCCGATAATCTGGTCTACAGGATGATTCTTTTGTACTCGTTTTCTAGGTGTCTTTGGAGGCACTTGTTGAACTTGCTTTTCTACTTCTATATGATATTCTTCACTTCCCCCTTCTGCTGCTTCTTCATCATTTGCTTCTTCTTCGTAAACCTGTTTCATTGATTCCTTTTCTTCTTCATTTAATATCCATCCACCTAATTCATCAACTGTTACATTGATTCTTTCCACAACTTTGTTAGGCCTTAGATTGTAACACTTGTATGTTTTCCTTCAACTTGAGTAACCGGCAAGTACACCTTTGTCCACACAAGAGTCAAACTTTCCCATTCTTCCATATTCTCTTTTGATGTAGCATTTGCTTTCAAACACTCTGAAGTGCTTCACATTTGTTGGTATTCCTTTCCATAGCTCGTAGGGAGTTTTGTCACTGTTGTTTCAGAACATCACTTTGTTTTGAATGTGAACTGTTGTATGCACTGCATGTGTCCAAAAGACATTTGTCAATTTAGAATCCATTAACATTGTTCGAGCCATTTCTTGTACTATCATGTTCTTTCTTTCAACAACTCCATTCTATTGAGGTGTCCTAGCAACATAGAATAACCTTTTTATTCCATGCTTGCTGCAGAAATCCATAAATTCCTTTGAAGTAAACTCTCCTCCATTATCAGATATCAAACATTTGATTTTTGAATCCATTTTATTTTCAACCATTTCCTTGTATACCTTGAAGTTTTCAAATGCTTCTGACTTATTCCTGAGAAAGAAAAATGCAGTCATTCTTGTATAATCATCAACCAATAACATAAATTGTTTCTCACCTTTTAAACCCTTTGTTCTATTTGTTCCAACTAGATCAATATGCACAATTTCCAGTGGTCTTGTCGTTGGCTATTCCTTTGATTTGAACATGGTCTTTGTTTTCTTTCCTCATTGACAATGATTGCATAATGTGTTGGTTGGTTTCATGATTTGAGGAATTTCTCTGACTCCTTCCTTTTTGTTGACTTTGATGAGGTTATCGAATTTTATGTGATCCATTCTTCCGTTCCATAGCCAACCTTCATCTTCCTTTCCTAGACAACACTTTTCATTTCCAATTTCACTTAATATATATATGTTGCTCTAAATTCTTGCAACTGTTGCAATCAATTTTCATGAACCTGCTTTTCTTATCTCACACTTTTGTGAATTGAACATAAGTTTATGAACTTGGTCACACATTTGACTTACACTTAGAAGATTATGTTTCATAACTTCCACTAGTAGAGCATTTCCTGCCTTGGTATTCTTGTTTCCAATTCTGACTGTGCCCTTTCCAATGATTCTAGCCGAGTCATCATTTCCAAAGGAGACTGATCCATCTCTTTCCTTTCTTAATGTAAGAAACATGTCTTCATCACCTATCATGTTCTTTGAACAACCACTGTCAACATACCAACCACGTTTCTTGCGTTTAGCCTGTAGAGCGAGTGTGAATTCTTCATTGTTAAACTGATCCTTCTTTCTTATCCATATTCTCTGCTGAGGTTCTTGTCTGTGACTGTTGTTATTCTATTATGATTCTCTAGGAGGGACTATGATTCTACAATATTTAGCCATGTGTCCAAATTTGTTGCATTTGTAGCATTCCACTTTAGTGCTCAATGATTCAAACCTGTTGTAGCTTCTTCTTTGTATTTGTCGTTGGTTCCCTTTTTCAATCTTCTGACAAAGTTGGCCACTTCTTCATCATCTTCCGAGATGTCACTGTTACTGCTATATTATTTTCTTTTTGCTTTCCCTTTTGCTTTGACTTTTTGGATGCTTTTAATGCTGCTTCTTTTATACCTAGATTTTCCTGTTCAATTTTCATTTCATAGGCTATGAATATTCCATGTATTTCATCCATGCTTATTGAGTCTAGATCTGCTCTTTCTTCTAGTATTGAGATCTTAGGATCAAATCTCATTGGAAGAGATTCATCAATTTATTCTCCCAATCCTATGATTGCATTCACTGTTTCATCAACTCATAAGAAGTAAGCTAGAATATTCTCATCTTCCTTCATCTTTAGCTGTTTGAATTGACCTCTGTAAGTTTGAAGCTTTGATGCTTTGAATTTTGAATCTCCTTCATAAATATATTGAATTTTTTCCCAAATCTCTTTAGCGGAGCTACAATGTATAACTTTGGTATATACCAAATCACAAAGACCATTCAAAAGTTCATTTGTGGCTTTTGAATTATTTAGACTGAGTTTCTTTCCATTCTCATTTGTTGGCAGAACTATTGGTTCTTTGTATCTATCTACAATTGATTTCCAAACTTCAAATCCCTATGCTTGTACATATGTTTTCATCCTTCTGCTCCAGAATGCATAGTTATGTCCATCAAACTGTGGTATTCCATTTTTATACATATTATTGCTCTCCATGATATACCTTTCAGTGGTTAAATTGATTTCTGAAGGAACCTACTCTGATACCAATTATTAGATCACCGAGAAGGGGGGTGAATCAATAATATATATATTTTAATCATTTTAACCATAGTATGCACATGTTATTTATCTTTATGATAAATATAGCATTATCATCCAATAAGTGCAAAGTAAATAAACCATGAACAAATGAACAATCATACACATACACAGTACACCAATATTTTTTCATGGAAACCCAATGCGGTAGAAAACCACATAATTCTTTTTCTTATATGTCTCTAGGAATTACATTCATTGGAAGCACCAACTTCCTTTGTTCTCCAACTACAACTGGAAGGAGGCTCCGACCCCCTATATTTTCAGGCTACAACCCGAGGGAAGCTACAAATCCCCAATTCTCTAGCTACAACCAAAAGAAGGCTACAACCCCCTATGTTATCCGGCTACAAGCAGAAGGTGGCTACAACCACCTATCCTTGCCCCATCCTGCCATCCTAAAATATACATGTCAAAAGAAGAAACCACTACCACACTATCACTATGAGATATACCACTATAAACTTGTACCAACCTGTACCACTGACCTGTAGGCAATCTATACCACTTCCCTGTAATACACTTGTACCTGAAATGATCCTGTACCAATCAAAACCAATAGATATGCAACCTATCTATTCTGCAGCGCATGTATGTAAGCACCCTATCTATATTACATCCCGCGTATGTACACGACCTATTTGTACTGCAACCTATATAGGCCTTTTGAAAACTAGGGGTTTCTCTCTCTAAAAACTCTGGCCCTCTTTAGCCTCTGTCACATCAACCTGCAACTTGTCACTATGTTTAGACTGTAACTGTGCCTTGTGCATATATCCTCATACATATCGTTTGACCAAATGCATCTATCTTTCTCTAGTCATGTGCCATACAAGTGCGTATAATCATGAAAAAGTATAATAACCCTCACATGAACTAGACATCAAATAGTTTATGATATACAACCTCTCAATACATCAACCACTTTACAAATGCAAGCTCTCAATCATGTACCACAAAACCCTTTAATCATATGCCAATAAATACAAGACGTGCCTCAACTCTAACAAGATGTATCAATGATAAATATTGATTTTACCAACACTATATTTTTGTAGAGCTGACTTATACAGAAAGTCTCATGTAGCCATTAATATCTCTAGGGAAAATCCTCAAACCCCCATAACCATTTCTCATGTATACAACAAAATCCAACTACGCACAGAAATATGACATAACTTTTGAAGTAGTAGATAGATCTAATGTACTTGATCACTATAGACCTTCCCGGGAGCTTGCTTTCAGACTTTAGAGACCCGACTTCTTCATCTTCTCAAGTTTTTAAGATTTACCCTCATGTACATGCCCTATTATCATGAAATCATGTGTACATATGTGCCTTGTTCTATTATAGCCCGCGTACACCTAAAAAACTAGAGTTTTTTTTATCACTATTTTCTGTAATTCCGAAACTTTCACCATCAACCCTTCGTGCTATCTCCGACTTGCGCAAATTCAGATATATCAATGAGTATCTATAATAAAACTTACACAATAATAGATATTCAATGTGCTCAATAGGTGCTAATAAGAGAGCCTTGATCTCTTATTTATACTTCCATGTAGCTTCCTCAAGGGGTTACCTTCTAACCAACTTAACCCAATTTTCTTCTTTTAGGAATAACCCACTTCTAATGACTTGTCCACTTCTAACCCACTTTTCTACAAATAGTAAATTCTCCACTTCTAGTTGCAACTAATCTATTTTTAATTATTTTCTTACTGCAACAATTTAACCCATGATTAACTCCTAGTTCTACTCACTTGACTAGTTAACTACTTGTAGGAGCTTCTAGAATAATTTTGACTTCTTTGACCTTCTAGATAACTCATGAGGGTTCTCCAACTTCACAAGGCCATAACTCTCTAACCCTGAGGATTTATGTGGCATTCCATATATCACCATAAATGACATGACATGTACTATCCATATAGAATAGTATTGCCTACAAATATATTAAACTTCGTACCATTATACATCAATCAAAATAAAGTCACTTAACCATACTATTGGGGATACCTGAATTTGCTACCAGACTTGCTTCAAGGGTTGACATCAATGACAACTAACCTGACAACCAACCCAATTAATCAACATCTGCAATGAGTTAGGAAACATGAGTACTTGAATGGAGTGCACAAAGACACAAGATGAGCTCACAATACTTAAGGATGATGAGATTGGATATGTAAGCAATAATGCATAGAATTAAGAGAATGATGTGTTGGGAGATGTGTCCTATTCATGTGATGTATATCTAGAAGGAAATCACAATGATAAGAAAGAAATTCAAAGCAAATATGATTTTCACTGGTCCTTGGCTCCATGCCCTACACTTTAATTGATGGTCAAGTAATTATCCATTTTCATGTATGGCACAATTGTTGGAGTTGTTAATAGTGAAAGTGTGCCCATAGTAGCGTGCATGAGAAGTGTTAGTGTAGTCACAAAAAGTGGTCATTATCATTATCTCTTTCAAGTAACGTTAACATCACAGTTCGAAGTAAAAATTATGTCACTCATCTTGGTCTACTAGGATTTATTTTAGTTCAATCCCATGAATTGTAAGTATGGTGATTGACCCTAAAAATTTAGAACTATGGTTACCATTATGTCGTATTGGTGGAGAATAAGAAACAAAGAAACATTATGCCTACAAATTCAACACTATGGTTGTTGAATTTTTACTTATACAACTAGAAGTTACGATTCTTCTTTATTATTATAATCATTTAGAACATTAGTTTCACAAATAAGATCACTGAAAGAGAGGAAATCAAACAAACAATAGAGACACATATTATCCTAGGAAACCCTCACGGGGGAAAAACCCAGCAAAAAATTCCTCAATATAGATAGACCAAAGACCGAACAAAATATCCTCCTCTACTCCTTCACTGGGAAGAGTAGTGCACCACTTAACTAAGAAATACCAAGACACAGACCAAGAACCCTCCTTGACGTCACACTTAGCTATAGTAGCAGTTCCTCCAAGTTTTGTGCACTTCTTCATAGCTTAAGAGCTAGTGTGGTAAGTATGTACAAATGAGACACCATCCCCACATATAAATACAAGTTGTGAGGTGGTGCTAGGGTTGTGTCTCTTCACTTGGTGGATACAAATTCTTCTAGAAGTCGCTAAAACCACTTTACAATTACTAGGGGCCGACTTTACAAATACCACCATACAAATACATGATGACCAATCCACAAAAGGGGATTTGATCTTATACAAGACCTGACTTGATCAATCCACAAAAGGGGATTTGATCTATACAAGAATGACTCAAATATAAGTAGAATATTCTTCGAAGTTACAATATTTCAAAACTGCCCCTTAACATGAAGGGTATTCTACTGAAAACATTAATAATAACTGACTGGAATCAATACATCATCAAGAGGAGGGGACATTGTCATCAACATCCAGAACATTGTTGGTCATATCTATAGGTCATCATTTTTTTTTATCATCATCAACATCAGTAGAAACTGAACATCATCATCATCTGCAGCACAGAGTTGAAGTAACATCATCATCATCATAATTATGAAGTTGGAACATCAACATCAATAGCATGAAGCTGGAACAACAACATCAACAACACGAAGATGGAGCATCAACAACATGAAGCTGAAACATCAACATCATCAACAACATGAAGTTGGAACAACAACATCAACAACACAAAGCTGGAACATCAACATCTATATGTGGCAATAGAATGAGGCAGGTGCATCAACAACAACATTTGTGGTATTATGATAGACCATCCTTACTAGACCTTCGAGATCTTCCCAGGAATCATAAGATTCCCTAGGATATAAAATCCTAACAAGCTACCACGTAGTACTCTGACAGACCGTCCTTACCGTAGCTTTGGGATCTGCCTAGGAATCATAAGATTACCTAGGATATAAAATCCTAACTGAGCTACAACTACTAACCAGAACTTGCATATACATGCATAGGTACTCTGACATACCATCCTTACTAGACCTTTGAGATCTACCCAGGGATGATCAATCCCCTAGGATATAAAATACTAACAAAGATACTCACTGTTGGTCAGGATACCATAGTATCATGAACATCACTCCCCATTTTGAGGGAGGTCCTTTTCGACTACACCAAGCTTGTCTTGAAAGTACTCAAACTTGACACGAGACAGATGCTTGGTCAACACATCTGCAACGTGATCATCTGTGCCAACATATTGGAGCTTTACAACTCCCCTCTGCACCATATCATGAATGTAAGGGTACCGAATATCTATGTGCTTTGACTTATTATGGAACATTGGGTTCTCTGTCATCTTTATACAACTTTGGTTATCAAATAGAATAACGATGGATTCCATCTCTAGATTGAAAATATTTGTCAACAATTTTTGAAGCCATATGGCTTCACAAAAGGCGGAACATGCTGCAATGTACTCTGCTTCTACCATGCTGAGAGAAATATTGTATTGCTTCCTACTTTTCCATGAAGTCATGGCTGAACCCAAATTGAAACAACATCTTGAAATTCTCTTACTATTTGAAGCACTTCCAGCCCAATCTGAATCAGTATAACCATACAGTTTGAAGTCATGATATCCAACATAAAATATACCATAATCCAATGTACCCTTAAGGTATCTCATCACATTATTTGCAGCTACAAGGTGTACACTTATGGACTCCACCAGATACTAACTCAAGGTGTTCGCCACAAAGAATATATATGGCATGGTATTCTTCAGATACATCAACAATCCAATAATCTGTCTATATAGAGTAGCATCAACCAACTCTGATGAAGCATCAACAAAGAGCTTCAAATTCATTTCCATGGGTGGGGTCATGTCTTTACATTCCAACATGTCAATTCTCTTCAGTATTTCAACTGCATACTTCCCTTGGTTAAGGAATATATTGTCTAGGTTCTTCCAAACTTCAAGACCTAATAAATAATGCATCAGGCCTAAGTCTTTATTCTCCTGTCAAAAATAAGTCATCCACATATAGTAGCAATATAACTGGCTCATCATTCATAATCTTCAAGTAAAGGTTGGAATCAACTTTATGTTGATTAATTGGGTTGGTTTTGATTGATGTCAACCCTTGAAAAAAGTCCGGTAGCGAATTTCGGTAGCACAAAGGTTTGGGTAATGGACCAAAGTTTGTTTGATAGATAATGGTATAAGGTTTGATATATTTGCAGGTAAGACTATTCTAGATGGATAGTACATGTCATGCCATTTCCGACAGTATGTGGAACATCACATAACTCCTCACAGTTAGAGAGTTATGGCCATGTGAAGTTGGAGAACCCTCATGAGTAATCTAAATGCCCCAAAAGGTCAAAGTAGTCAAAGTGTTTGCAAATTTTTTTATTTAAATAATAAAATTAATGGAGAACTCCCTAAAATAAGGAAAATGATTTAATATATTTTATAAGGTAAATAATAAAGTGAAGTGATGAGTGTACTATTAGTCAAAGTGGACACAAAATAAATGATTTAAATAATAAAGTTAATGGAGAAATTACTAAGTTGACAAGTGGTTAGAAGTGGGTTAACACTAAAATAAGGAAAGTGGGTTAAGATGGTTAAAAGGTAACCCTTTGTGGAAGCTACGTGAAATTATAAATAAGAGGCAAGGCTCTCTCTTTCAAAACACACTTGAATATCATTGAATATCTATTTTTGTGAAAGGTTATTTGGGCAGATATTATTGATAGAGAAAAAATTGCAGCAGAAAAAGTACAGTAGGAAAAGTGCGGAAGAAAAAATGTGGTAGAAAATGTGTGGCAGAAAAAGTGCGGCATGAAAACTATGATAGAAAAAGTGCAGTAGAAAAATCGCAGCAGAAAAAGTGCTACAGAAAAATCGCGGCAAAAAAATCGCGGAAGAAAAATCACAGCAGAAAAAGTGCGGCAGAAAAATTGCGGCAACAACATGGTTGGTGTCTATTTTTGAGAGATGTGGCACATCTTGTTTGAGGTATGTTTTGTGATCTAGGGTTTATCTCTTGAGATGGTATTGGATGTTCAATATTGCTGCATATATCAGATTTGTTGAGGGATACAATTGGTATTTTGTTGTTGGTATTTGGCATATGAGTATTGGTCTTTTGGTTGTGATGTGTTGATGAAGTTGTTGGTTTAGCTTGAGGCTACATAACAGTGACGTTGTGGCACATGGTTTGATGTAAGGGTTTAGGGTATTTGGTTTATGGATAGAGTGATGAATTTTTTATGGTTATATTGGTATGTCTTTGGTATATGGTTGAGGTACATGTTGGGTACATGGTTGAGACAAGTAGTTGATGCATTGGCACATACATGAGGTGGATAATTGATGATGTTGGTACATATTGATGAGTCATAGTTCATGTGAAGTTGATGCATGGTACATGTTGGTTCAGGTTATTTGTACAAGTTGTTTGGTGCAGGTTGATTGGTACAGGTTGAAAGTGGCAGTGGTTGATTCAGTGAAAGTGACAGGTTGTCTACATTTGGAATTTATATTTCAAAGCGGTTGGACGGGGAAAGGACAGGTGGTTGTAGCCACCTTTCGGTTGTAGCGGGAGAACTTAGGGGGTTATAGACTCCTTTTTGTTGTAGCCAGAGAATTGGGGAGTTGAAGCTTCCCTCAGGTTATAGCCTGAGAAACTAGGGGGTTGGAGCCTCCTTCCAGTTGCAACTGGAAAACAAAGGAAGTTGGTTCTTCCAATGAATGTAATTATTCAAGACATATAAGTAAAAACATTCTATGGTTTTCTCCCACTTTGGATTTCCACGTAAAAACACTTGTGTACTGTGTATGTGTGCGATTGCTCATTTGTTCATTTTTATTTACTCTATAACTATTGGATGATAATGCTACATTGATATAACACTTCTGTTGACGATTAAAATTGCTACAAGGATTTTTCCCGCAAAGTATTACTAAAGCCTATTGTTATAAGCTAACAAGATATATAATACTAGTAGGTGGGACCCCCTTGTAGATTGGGAGATCAGATCTGGTTTTTATTTCATGTCTATGCTATTGTTCGAAATCTTGTTTTTATTGTCAATGGATAAGGCCTATTATGTGTTGGTTCTAATTGCGACAAATGAATGATGGATAAGGCATGTTATGTGTTGTTTATGTTGCTATTAAGCTCTAATTTCATGTTACGATGGCCTATAATTATCCATTGTTACCCTTGCTATATGTTCTTAGATTCATTATTGTGACACCTGCACAAGAGACATGTTAGTAACAACACATAAGAGCATTTGAAAAGAGATAAAAAGCAATATAAACAAAATACAAAGGAAGAAACTATACTATACTAATATGCTACACTATAAGCATTGGAATTAAAAGGATGGTTGATAGTCCTAGCTAACGGGTTTAGTGGCTATACGATTTATTGAGTTATATGGAAACACATGTGATATGTGTTATAGTATGGTTGGTAGTGGTTAATGTGACATAGGGTGGCACTTTTGGCAAATAGTGGATGTTGGTTTTGATGCATGGTTTAATTGAATGAATTAATGGAATAGTGGGTTGGCGTGTACTAAAGAATTAAATGACTGGAGGATGGAGGCGACATGCATTTATTGCACGTCACTCCATACCCCTCCCACTAGCCATCACCCTGTCTTGGATATTGTTCAATCGTGATCGTTGTGGTTAAGCTCCGATTTTCAAGCAGAGGAAGAACTGCTTGACCAAGCTCGCATTTTAAGGTTTTCTTGGTTATAGGTATGTATTTTCTCCATCCATGAACCTGCTCTAGTTATGAAATAAATATTGGCTCGGTGATGTATGGGTCTATGTTTTTATTAAGTCTGGCAACTGTGTAAAATTGTGATATTTTTTCTGGAATGAATGGTTGGTGTGGTTTTCATTGCAATAATGTTTGAAGTCACGGTTTCATTGATCATTCTGAGTGTTACAAGCCATGAAGGCTCTTTGTCATCCTTATTGGTCTTGGTTGAAGGGTTTCATTCGGTCCAGATTGGCTGGCTATCTCCATGCATTCATATCACCATACCCAGTCGTTTTGTCGTTATGGGGTTGTTGGGTTTGAAACACCTTGTGTCACTGCGTATTGTTTCACTTGGGTATGGGTTCTTTCATGTTACTGATGTTTGCGCAATGGGTTATGATGGATTTTATGCCAAAGGGCTTGCTTAAGGTTGATTTCTATTTCTCGGATCTGTTTATCTCAACATTCTTCGGTTGATTGGGAAAACCACGAGGGTTATACCCTGCATGTTCTAAGTGTTTTTACAGGACCAAAATGAAGCCTTTGCTCCTCTGTTCATAGTCTCTCCTATCTCGTGAACTGTCACCCTGTCTGCAAAGTCATTGACGGTATACCCTGTGTGTGCACTGTTGGTCTCGTAGGTTCTCACCCGGTTGGGGGTCGACTCCAGTATCCCTGTGTTTGTCCACGGAGTGAACCCTTGATTTCTCAAGCCCTTTTTTTGATAGAGGGAACCGTTATGTCCCGTCGGGTATACTGTTGATTGTTATGAGTTGGTGGTGTATTGTCGACAGTGTTCGATTACTGGCTCGTCCTTGTTGATTATGTTGACAGTGGTGTTGGTTTTGGCATTTAGTCACTACATTGGTTATTATGACAATCGAATTGATACACTGAACATGGTTAATTGGTTGATTGGAGAAATGGGATTGAATACACAGTCGTTGTCTTTTACATTGTAATTATTGAATTGTTAACCCAACATTAGTTTATAATTGATTAAGTCACAATGATGCTTCATGCGTGATGCAATGGTTTGTGTGGGATTTCTACAACATGTTATGTTGAGTTGATGGTTGCTGTGACTGTGTGTTTTAAATGGACAAATGAGAAGAAACATAACTCTTCTACAGGTTTTTTTGGAATGCATATTGTCTTGTTTTGGTGACATTGTGTTAAAGATTTGATTGAGAACAATGAGCAAGTTAATGCACATAATTGATTGAATTATACACAGTAGTTGTTCATTTGATCACAATGATTATTTGGTTGGTGTTGGATCTTTTATGTTTGATATAGAATGATTTTATGGATTACTTGATTAATTTTATGAACGATATCCACTCTCTTTCCCTACCATTATTTTGATTTTTGCTAATTGCAACCCCCTCGCCTTCCCACATTCATTTTTCACTCCTTGTTCTTAAAATTTAATTACAGTTAGGAGAATTCTATATTGAAACAATTTGAAATCGCAGTTCTTGGTTGGAACAAAATGATATATTCCTTGGTTTACATTACAGTTGATTTTTTGTTGTCTTTGAGAAGTAACCATGATTCCTTCCCCCCTCATTTTAACATTTTTTCACTCAATACAACCCCTCGCATATCCCAAAACCTTTGTTCACCCCCTGCTCATTGACAATAGTTAAGCAATTTGTATGGATTGGTTTGCATGAGCCTGATATGTTGCTGAGCCAAAATTTGTTTCATATTTTTAAGGAGTTGTCATGTATGGTTGTTAAAAGAATTATTTTCTAATCAATCATGCATGCAGGAATGATTTTTTTCAGCCGAGGTAAGCATGGCAGAGGTAACCGAGAAAGAGGTAATTGGAACAGGGGCCCTAGAATGCCTAGATTCTCCATTCACTTTGATGTTGGCTCACAAGAGTTAGGCCATTTATTTTAGGCTGGATTTTTCAATTGGATTGGGAAAGGAGTGGTCCAACCTAGGCCTAAAATGCCTCCCTTACAAACTCCACAAGCCCCTGGTATTCACGTGCCCCCTCATGTATCAATGCAACCCAAGGTTCTCGAAAACGACGGATGGCAAGAGATTGTCCACCCGACAGTCTCCCAATATTGTGGCTGCTCCAATTTGTCCTTACCTTCTCCCTCGCCTATCAATCAAATTGTCCAAGATGCACCTGTCCACTCACCAGTTCAGTCCTCTCATGCTAGCAAAAGGTTGAAAACCGAGGCCCACCATGCCCCTGACAAAGGAAAAGCCACTGTTGCCCCTTCCTCACCCTCCAATGGATCTAATAAATCCATGTCTTCCCAGATGCATTTGAGGGACGATTGTTCTCATGTGATCAACGAGATTAGGCCTAAAGGCTCAGCGCAACCAAAGGAAAATTCAGAAAAATCAAAGGGTGACAACATAAACCAAGGAAAGATTTCATCTCAGAGTGGAAAATATGGTTTTTGAGTTTTATTTTATTTATTGTTGATGACAGTTGACTTCAGAAGTTGTGGACAACATGTTTTCTTTGGATATATGAGTAATGTACTTTTGAAAATAATTTCAAATATCAATGAGATCAATTGTCAAATATGAATGTGATGATGGGAGTCACAAGGAGGGGTGTTTTGCTTAATTAACTAGTTATGTTATGATCGTTAAGAGATAAAGGGAGTCACAAGGGGTCCCACCTACTAGTTATTATTTATTTAAAACCCTTATTATGATTTATTACTTTCCCCCACTAACTAAAAAGTTGGTTGAGTTTTTAGTTAACTTAACTAATGAAGTAGTTAAACTACTTCAACCAATTCTAATTTTCTTAAAGGGAAAAGGAAAGGGAGGAACAAGAGGAGGATATAAGGAGAAGCATACTAAGGTTTTCTCTTTGAGTTTGTGTTGAGATAGTTCAGTTTTCATTCATTCCTTAATTGATCATAAGCCTAATTATTTTTTATGATAGGAGGGTCTTATTGTAGACAACAAGATTCAAGGCTGAATTATATCATTCAGATACTTGTTTTTCAGAGGTGTTGATCTATCTTTGATAGTCTATGTAGACTTGTCTGTTTGTGAATTAATTTTCATGAATAACAAAGGCTATTGTGCAGAGTCGAGTGGGAAATAATCTGTGGCAAGCTGAGCCAACTTTTAGAGTTCAGTTTTGATTTTCTGTCAGAGGTCCTTTTGTATGTCTCATCGGGGATGTCTAAGCTTGAATTTGGTACAAAACTTCTTCACGAAATTTTGTAAAGAGAATGACTATTTGATGAATTGGAATGAAATAAATGATTGCTTTATGTCTCATATATATTGATTATCATCTTGGTGTCTTTACTTCTGTCTCTACATTTATTTCAGCCACTGTTATATTCAGAAAATCATATAAATAATGAAATTTCCAGCAAGCTTTTATTTATAAAAATACTAGCCTAAGCACTTGTAATCAATACTTGTGAGTTAGGATATTATTTTTGATGGCTATAAACATAGGGTGACATTCCCTTCTACTTTGATTTAGCCAAGCAAAATCTGAAAATGCTTGAGTAAGATCATCTCATATCTTTTCCTCAACATTTATTTGGCGACCGTATGGAGAGATATTCAATATCTCTCTGGTTAATTTTTATAATCGATTATCATCGAATACATCTATTTTTCTGATATTGATTCTTTGACTGTTTTTATTTCTTAATGTCTGAGCCTATTGCAAGGCAACCCAATATTGAGCCCGATCTTCAAGATCAGACCAACATTGTTTTGAACCTGTTTAACACCATTTTAGACACTGCCAATACTCATGCTGAGCTTAATCATTCATGGGCAGCTATTGAATGAGATATTAGTGCCCAAGAACGTTGGGAAGCTAGACGTAGAAAACCTAGAAATCAGTAGTAACCTTCTTGTTCCTTTAGTTTTGGGATTTCTTTCATGTCCTTAGACTCTCGTGTCTCTAGAAGAAGAAGAGGCTTATCACCCGAAATTAATCCTATTGCTGAAATAGGAAGGAGAAACGTTGTGTTGTCAACCCAACAAAGTGCTCTAAGGAGAACTATGTCTGATTCATCTAGGTCATCCTTTTACCCCTCACATATCATCCACAAGATGGCATCTAGTGGTGGCTCGGTTGTCACTGGAAGTGCTTCCTCTTCTCAGTCTTCATCTTCGTTAGTGATTGGTATCTTATATAGCCCCCATATCCATGTCCAATCTACCACAAATCCCACCAAAGTCATTAAAAAGTATGGACTTTTTCAATTTGAAGAAGACGCCGCAACCACATTGTGGCATGTCTCCTCTACTCTTAACCTAGCACCTGCTACTCATCCACTTCCTAATTGTTTTCAGGAAATAACAATGCCACTACAAACGAACACCCAATGACATTTTCTAATGCTTGTCACAACATAGGATCCAATGACAATGATACTTGCATGCAATTATTCGTTAATTCCTTGGAGGGAAAGGTTGTAGCCGATTTATTTGACCTTCCTCCTAAGATTTTGTCTACATGGGAGGAGTTAATCTATTGGTTCAGATCCACTTATGGCCAATAAAAAATCCCAGCCAAGAAGTTACAGGAATACAATAACATCACCTATAAGGATGGTGAGACCATCAAGTCCTTCAACTTGCGTTTCACTAATTTATACAATCAGATCTATGAACTCATTCGACCTTAGAACCAAGATGCTTTCATGCATTACCTTCCCCCTACCATCATAGGCTTGAGGAAAAAGCCACTAATAATGTTGGTTCTTCTCTGCATACTTGTTTAGAGTATGAAGAACGACTTGAAAGAACAGGTATTCCACAGGGGGAATCGATTAAACAGATAGACATGTCTTCCCTCTTACATCTAGTACATGATATGAATAATTGTATCATAGCATACGATAGAAAGGAAACTGTCTCCTCTCTAACCCCTGGAGCTTCATCCTCTTCTGCACCCCCCTTTATAAATTTGATTGAAAATGATTTTCAACCTAAGGCTATCTTGCCTCCAAGCTGGTGTAACTTTTGCGAGGAAAACCATGAAGAAGACACATGTGAGGTAAGGAAGAGTGCCAAAGATAAAATATTTGGTAAAATACCAGAAAATACCATCGTTGTCCTAAATTTTTCAGAGCCAGAAGATGTGATGATCATCAATACTAAGATAAAAGCTTATGCTCCCAAAGGAAAATTTGACTCTCCCTGCAATTCTTCTAGCCTGATCTCATCCTCACCCGTTGCTACTGTTCAGGTTCCTAAGGTTCCTGAGAGTCAAGGAATTACTTCCCCTCTCCCCTCTTCCAAGTATAATATCTTGAATCAGTTGGCCAACATCAAAGCAGATGCAACCCTTCTGGACATGGTTGTCATCCTTGAATAACAGATGCATCTAAAACAATTCATGGAAGGAAAATCTTTTGTTGTAGCCAATCTCTCTGAAGAGGTGAACGAAGAGGATTTGTATGTAAATAAAGTAGGTGTACATAACTTTAGATACCCCATAAAAAATCCCCCTTTTTATATTTTTGTAAATATTATGGACAAGATTGCCCATTGTTGCCTCAATGATGGCAGTTCAGGCCCAAGTGTGATGTCGAAGATTATTATGGAAGAGCTATCCTTGTCCTGTACAAATGAAAACATGAGAAGAATGCTCTCCTATAATAGTCTACAACAAACGACCGTAGGTGAGATTAAAGATGTGACCTTAGTTTTGTGCACACACCCTGAAATAAGGACGACCCTTAGTATTCAAATAATCTATATGTCAGTAAGAAATTACTCAATCATCTTGGGAAGAGATTGACAAGCCTTAACGAGTGGATACCTCTCACTCGATGGAACACACTTATCCATTCCTCGAAATGGTAAAAACATTATAGTCCTTAGAGAAGAAAGGATCTCACCTTACATAGAGAGTGTTCCATAACCCAATGTAAATTATATCGAAGAGGACCTAGGATTGTATTCCATCTTTGTTGAGGAGGATAACATTCCATTGGAACAAATTGATTTAGATGATGGTATGTGGCACATGCATTTTGATGTCTCATGCTCTAACGAAGGTAACAAAGTTGGTATCATCTTAATTTCTCATGTAGGGAAAATCGATAATTTTTCTTATAGTTTGGAGTTTTCTTGCACAAACAATGTCACTGAATTCGAAGTTTTATTATTAGGCATTGAGAACTCCTATAATATTGTTTGTGGACACCTTTTAGTTTTTGGGGATTCTGAGCTTGTCGTGAACCTTGTACGTAAAATTTACTCTCCTAACGACAAGTTGATGAAACGATACACCCAAACTATTTGGGCGCTTATATCGAACCTTTTATCTTTCAACATCACTCATGTTAAGAGGGAGTTAAACTCAATGGCTGATCGATTAGTTGTCTTTGCAACTTCTTCTAATCGACAAATTTTGCCTCACATACCTGATTGTACTTTTTGACCTCTATATCGTCCACATATCCTTGACAATATAGAATCTTGGCAGGTTTTCCCTAACGGTGAGAGCATCTGATCTTTCATTCAAAATGAACCTCTTAAGCCTAAGGGAATTATATCCATAGAAGACAACATGATTCATAAGGGCCTGGCTCCTCTAGAGATTTTGTTTTCATTGAGTGATGTAGGCAATAAAGAGAAACAAAAAGAAGAGGAGTCAAGAAGGAAGGTGGGTGAAACCATCTCCTTGAACATTAGGGCACCTGAATCTTCAAAGGATGTTAAAATAGGTGCAAAATTTTCTGATAAAGAAGAAATGAAGTTTTCCAAGCTACTTGGTGGATTTCAAGATGTTTTTTCTTGGTATTATGAGGATATTCATGGTTTTGATCCTGGTCTTATACAACATGCTATCCCCATCAAGGAAGGCATGAAACCAGTTAGGAAGAAACAAATACCTATTAACTCTACATTTAAAGAAACTTTTCAAAGGGGGTTGGAAAATTTCTTAAGGGATGGGATCATTTTTCTGATCAAGTACCCTGAATGGGTTTCCAATTGGGGTCCTGTTCTGAAGGCCACTGATCATATTAGAACCTGCATTAAATTTTTCACAGCCAGTCATGCTATTATAAAAAATCATTTCCCTCCTCTTAACATGGAAATGTTTTTGCGACAGGTTGCAAGGTCACAGATGAGGCCCTTACTTGACAGTTTTTTGGGTTACAGTCAAATCAAGGAAAAAGGGGTAGACTCTCACAAAACCACTCTTATCACCAATTGGGATACCATGACTTATAAATGCCTTCTTTCTGGCTTACCTAATGCAAGTACCACTTTTAAAAGACCTATACGAACAACTCTTGATGAATTGATCAGTATCCATATCTATCTTGATGATCTAATTGTATACGTTAAAGGGATGATAATTACCTCGGAGTTCCAAGTGCTATTTCTGGGTCCTTTCAAAATCACTTTTGTCTTAGGCACTAATTCTTACATTCTAAAAGATTTACAGGAGCAATTGTTTTCCTACAACACTAACGATTCTCACTTGAAGCATTACGTGGAGCCAAGTTGAAAATTTCTAACGCTATTTGGATTTTTTGTATATTAATAGTCTTGTTCTAAGGTTTTAACGCTATTTGGATTTTTTGTATATTAATAGTCTTGTTCTACTTTCAGTTTTTCACTATTTTTCTTTTTTTTTTTTTTTTTTTTTTTTTTTTTTTTTTTTTTTTTTTTTTTTTTTTTTTTTTTTTTTTTTTTTTTTTTTTTTTTTTTAAATATTTTCTACTGCTTTTACATTTCTGTCATTTTATTACTGCTGCTTTAATTTTTCCAATTTTATTTCTGTCATGATTTTGTTGCTTACCATCTTTTAGTTAATTTGGTCAAAATAAAATGTTGGATTAGTTTTGCCACAATGACACTCTTGCAAGATATTGTTGGTGAATAGAAATCAATCTTACATAGCTGTCATGATGTTTCCCTTGAAAAGCACACTTGAAATTGTTATATACTCCCACTGTTGTCTAAAAATTTTCTTTGGGTTATATCCCGCTTCTTCTTTCCTTTTCTTCATCCATTTGAGAATTTAAGAGAGCAAGTCCATAAATTTTCTCCTTGAAGTTAAGAGTCAATCCCAGTTGAACGATTATGCACACAGTGGTAAAACCCCTCATACTTAACACTTTTCATGAGTTATTCCCGAATTCCCGGTCATTTTTCCATTAAATCCGCTCACTTCCCCCTATTGCATAATCTTCCTGGTTATATCTTCTTGACCTGCGAAACCATGAGTTCTGAGTTCTAATCTGTTGAAAAATAATTTTCCTATGGAGTCGCCAGTTTGTTGACGATTAAAATCGCAACGAGGATTTTGCCCGCAAAGTATTGCTAAAGCCTATTATTATAAGCTGACAAGATATATAATACTAGTAGGTGGGACCCCCTTGTAGATTGGGAGTTCAGATTTGGTTCTTATTTCATGTCTATGCTGTTGTTCGACACTGCTTCTAGGGTTCTACATGATTGATGAAATCTTGGTTTTATTGGCAATGGATAAGGCCTATTATGTGTTGGTTCTAATTGCGAAAAATGAATGGTGGATAAGGCATGTTATGTGTTGTTTATGTTTCTCTTAAGCTCTAATTTCATGTTACAATGGCCTATGATTATCCATTTTTACCCTTGCTATCTGTTCCTAGATTCATTACTGTGACACCTGTACAAGAGACATGTTAATAACAACACATAAGAGCAGTTGAAAAGAGATAAAAAGCAACATAAACAAAATAAAAAGGAAGAAACTATACTATACTAATATGCTACACTATATGCATTGGAATTAAAAGCATGGTTGTTAGTCCTAGCTAACGGGGTTAGTGGCTATACGATTTATTGAGTTATATGGAAACACATGTGATATGTGTTATAGTATGGTTGGCAGTGGTTAATGTGACATTGGGTGGCTCTTTGGCAAAGAGTGGATGTTGGTTTCGATGCATGGTTTAATTGAATGAATTAATGGAATAGTGGGCTGGCATGTACTAAAGAATTAAATGACTGGAGGATGGAGGCGACGTGCATTTACTGCACGTTACTCCATACCCCTCCCACTAGCCATCACCCTGGCTTAACTATTGTTCAATTGTGATCATTGTGGTTAAGCTATGATTTTCAAGCAGAGGAAGAACTGCTCGACCAAGCTCGCGTTTTAAGGTTTTCTTGGTTACAGGTATGTCTTTTCACCATCCATGAACCCGCTCTGGTTATGAAATAAATATTGGCTCGGTGATGTATGTGTGTGTGTTTTTCTTAAGACTGCCAACTGTGTAAAATTGTGATATTTTTTCTGGAATGAATAGTTGGTGTGGTTTTCATTGCAGTAATGTTTGAAGTCACAGTTTCATTGATCATTCTGAGTGTTAGAATCCATGAACGCTCTCTATCATCCTTATTGGTCTTGGTTGAAGGGTTTCATTTGGTCCAAATTGGCTGGCTGTCTCCACGCATTGTTATCACCATACCCAGTCACTTTTTTGTTATGGGGTTGTTGGGTTTGAAACACCTTCTGTCACTGCGTATTGTTTCACTTAGGTATGGGTTCATTCATGTTACTGATGTTTGCAGTGGGTTATGATGGATGTTATGCCAAAGGGATTGCTTAAGTTTGATTGCTATTTCTCGACTCTATTTATCCCAGCATTATTCGATTGATTGGGAAGACCACGAGGGTTATACCCTGTGTGTTCTAAGTGTTTTTAGAGGACCAAAATGAAACCTTTGCTCCTCTGTTCATAGTCTCTCCTATCTCATGAATTTTCACCCTATCTACGAAGTCATTGGTGGTATACCCTGTGTGTGCACCGATGGTCTTAGAGGTTCTCACCCGGTTAGGGTTCGACTCTAGTCTCCCTGTTTTGGTCCAAAGAGAGAACCCTTGATTTCTCAAGCCTAATTTTTGATAGCAGGAACTGTTATGTCATGTCAGGTATATTGTTGATTATTATGAGTTGGTGGTGTATTGTCGATAGTGTTCAATTACTGGCTTGTCCCTTTTTATTATGTTGACAATGGTGTTGGTTTGGTATTTAGTTACTGCATTGGTTATTGTGACAATCAAATTAATAAGCTCAACATGGTTAATTGGTTGAATGGAGAAATGGGATTGAATACACAATTGTTGTCTCTTACATTGTAATTATTGAATTGTTAACCCAACATTAGTTTATAACTGATTAAGTCACATCGATGCTTCGTGCATGATGCATTGGTTTGTGTTGGCTTCCTACATCATGTTATGTTTAGTTGATGGTTGCTGTGACTGTGTGTTTTAAATGGACAAATGAGAAGAAACACAACTCTTCTACAAGTTGTTGTGGAATGCATATTGTCTTGTTTTGGTGACACTGTGTTAAATATTTGATTGCAAACAATGAGCAAGTTAATGCACATAATTGATTGAATTATACACAGTAGTTGTTCATTTGATCACAATGATTATTTGATTGGTGTTGGATATTTTACATTTGATATAGAATGGTTTTATGGATTACTTAATTAATTTTATGAACAATATCTGCTCTCTTTCGCTACCATTATTTCACTTTTCGCTAATTACAACCTCCTCGCTTTCCCACATTCATTTTTCTCACCCTGTTCTTAAAATTTAATTACAGTTAAGAGAATTATGTATTGAAATAGTTTGAAATCACAGTTCTTGGTTGTAACACAATGATATATTCCTTGGTTTACATTACAGTTGATTGTGTGTTGTCTTTGAGCAGTAACCATTATTCCTTTACCCCTCATTTTAACGTTTTTTCACTCAATACAACCCCTCGCATATCCCAGAACCTTTATTCACCCCCTTCTTATTGACAATAGTTAAGAAATTTGTATGGATTGGATTGCATGAGCCTGATATGTTGTTGAGCCAAAATTTATTTCATATTTTTAAGGATTTGTCATGTATGGTTGTTAAACGAATTATTTGCTAATCAATCATGCATGCATGAATGAGTTTTTTCAGCCGAGGTAGCCATGGTAGAGGTAACTGAGGAAGAGGTAATTGGAACAGGAGCCCTAGAAGGCCTAGATTCTCCATTCAATTTGATGATGACTCACAAGAGTTAGGCCAATTATTTCAGGCTGGATTTTTCAATTGGATTGGACAAGGAGTGGTCCAACCTAGGCCTGGAAGGCCTCCCTTCCAAGATCCAAAAGCCCTTGGTATTCTCGTGCCCCCTCATGTCTCATTGCAACCCGAGGTTCCCGAAAACAACGAATGACAAGAGATTGTCCACCCAACAGTCTCCCTACATCATGGCTAGCCCAATTTGTCCTTACCTGCTCCCCCACCTATCAATCAAATTTTCCAAGATGCACCTGTCCACTCACCAGTTCATTCCTCTCATGCTAGCAAAAGGTTGAAAACTGAGGCCCACCATGCCCCTCACAAAGGAAAATCCATTGTTGCCCCTTCCTCACCCTCCAATGGCTCTGATAAATCCATGTCTTCCCAGATGCATTTGAGGGACAATTGTTCTCATGTGATCAACGAGATTAGGCCTAAAGGATCAGCGCAGCCAAAGGCAAGTTCAAAAAAATTGAAGGGTGACAACAACAACCAAGGAAAGATTGTATCTCAGAGTGGAAAATATGGTTTTTGAGTTTTATTTTATTTATTGTTGATGACAATTGACTTCATAAGTGTTGGACAACATGTTTTCTTTGGATATATGAGTAATATACTTTTGAAAATAATTTCAAATATCAATGAGATAAATTGTCAAATATGAATGTGATGATGGGAGTCACAAGGAGGGGTGTTTTTCTTAATTAACTAGTTATGTTATGATTGTTAAGAGCTAAAAGGAGTCACAAGGGGTCCCACCTACCAGTTATTATTTATTTAAAAACCTTATTATGATTTATTACTCCCCCCCCCCTAACTAAAATGTTGGTTGAGTTTTTAGTTAACTTAACTAATGAAGTAGTTGAGCTACTTCAAACAATTCTAATTTTCTTAAATGCAAAAGGAAAGGGAGGAACAAGAGGAGGATACAAGGATAATCATACTAAGGTTTTCTCTTTAAGTTTGTGTTGAGATAGTTCAATTTTCATTCATTCCTTAATTGATCATAAGCCTAATTCTTTTTTATGATAGCAGGGTCTGATTGTAGACAACAAGATTCAGGGTTGATTTCATCATTCAGACACTTGTTTTTCATAGGTGTTGAATTATCTTTGATAGTCTGTGTAGACTTGTCTATTTGTGAATTAGTTTTCATGACTAACAAAGGCTATTGTGCAGAGTCGAGTGGGCAACAATCTGTTGCAAGCTGATCCAGCTTTTAGAGTTCAGTTTTGATTTTCTGTCAGAGGTCCTTTTGTATGTTTCATCGGGGACGTCTAAGTTTGACTTTGGTCCAAAACTTCTTCAAGAAATTTTGTAAAGAGAATGACTCTTTGATGAATTGGAATGAAATAAAGGATTGTTTTGTGTCTCATCTGTCTTGATTATCATCTTGGTGTCTTTACTTCTGTCTCTACATTTATTTCAACAACTGTTATATTCATAAAATCATATAAATAATGAAATTTCCAGCAAGCTTTTATTTATAAAAAGACTAGCCTAAGCACTTGTAATCAATACTTGTGAGTTAGGATATTATTTTTGATGGCTATAAAAATAGGGTGACATTTCTGTCTATTTTGCTTTAGCCAAGCAGAAACTAAAAATGCGTGAGTAAGATCATCTCATATGTTTTCCTCAACAACTTGTATTTTTTGGAGAAAAAATATTATATTTCTCTATTATCAATTCACCCCCCCTCTTAGTAATCCAACAATTGGTATCAGAGCAGGTTCCTTCAGAAATCAGTTTAACCACTGAAAGGTAGATCATGGAGAGCAACAGCTTGTATAAAAATGGAATACCATAGTTTGATGGACATAAGTATGCATTTTGGAGCATAAGGATGAAGACATATATACAGGCACAAGGATTTGAAATTTGGAAATCAATTGTAGATGGATACACAGTACCAACAGTTCTGCCAACAAATGACAAAGCAGTGAAACTCAGTCAGAATAATTCCAAAGCCACAAATGCACTTCTGAATGGTCTTAGTGAAATGGTATTCACCAAAGTTGCACATTGTAAATCCACTAAAGATATTTGGGACAAACTTCGAAATATTTATGAAGGAGATTCAAAATTCAAAGCAACAAAGCTTCAAACTTACAGAGGCCAGTTTGAACAACTTAAGATGAAGGAAGATGAGAATATTGTAGCTTACTTTTTACGAGTTGATGAAACAATAAATGCAATCATAGGATTGAGAGAAGAAATTGAAGAATCTGTAATTGTTCAAAAAGTACTAAGATCTCTTCCTATGAGATTTGACCCCAAGATATCAGTACTAGAAGAAAGAGCAGATATAAACTCGATAAGTATGGATAGACTACATGGAATCTTCACAGCATATGAAATGAGAACTGAACAAGAAAATCCAGATATAAAAGAAGCATCTTTCAAAGCATCCAAAAGGTCAAAGAAAACGAGAAAGAAAAAAGAAAAGGAATATAGCAGCATTAGTGACGTCTCGAAAGATGATGAAGAAGTGGCCAACTTTGTCAGAAGATTGAACAAGGGAACCGACGACAGGTATAGAGGTAAGATTCCTTTAATTTGTTTTAATCGTGATGGTTTTGGTCATTTTGGTAACAAATGTCATAAGAAAAAGATAAATGATGAAGGTTACTCAAAAAACAAACAAATATATAAAGGCAAAAGAACCACAAAGAAATTTTTCAAGAAAATATTATGCACCAAAGAAGACATCTCATCATCAGATGAAGATGAAGTTAGTGACAATGAGACATAAAGAGTTCTATTCATGGCAATAGAAGACTCTGATAAAGAAGAATCTGAAGAAGAATATGAAGAAGACGAAGAAGAGTATGAAGAATTCAAAAAATAAATTGAAGAGGCAGAAGTTGACTACCGAGAAGAATTGATGTGTGCCATAGAATTTATCAACGGATAAAAAAATAAAAACAAGAAACTACAAGTGAAACTAGACAAGAAAGAAGACACTCGAGAACTAGAACAAATGATCACAAATTTGAAGGTTCAAATAGAAGAAGATAAAATAATTGAAGAAACACTCAAAGAACAACTAGAAGAAAAAGACATGATCATTGGAAATTTGGAAGCAGATATTGTCACATTAAGAAAGGATCTTCAAAATAAAAATATGTAGAACAACTCAAAATTTTTGGATGACATTATCATCAGTCAAAAACCTCATCATGACAAGTCCAGACTTGGATACAATAAGACAAAAAATGGATCAAGCTCCAAAACAACAGAGAAAGAAACATATCCATAAAGTTATGCAGAAACAATCAAAGGGGATAGGAAGAATTACAAGGAAGATTATAGGGGCACTCCTTCATCGAGAAGATTCAGATTTTAGAATCAACAACCGATAGATAGGGCTTAGGAAGAAGAAGAATTCACAAGAGTACCTCCTTTCAGAAGATATTCAACTCCTAGGTATCAAACTATCTTTTTTGGTTTATGTTATGCATGTAATAATTTTGGACATAAAGCTGTGAATTGTAGAGCTAACAACATGAACATAAACAAATTTGAAATTCTTACACAAAAGGGTTATCCAAGAAGGCCTAGTGAAACACAAAGAAGAAGTTACAACATGTTTGAATCTTTGAGCATTGAAGTGCAATGTTACAAATGTAACAACTTTGGACACATGGCCAAAGATTGTAGAATGAAAATCCCTCCTAGAGAACCGCAACAGGATAACAACAGTCACATGAACCTTAGAAAAGGACATGGATAAGAAAGCATAATCAATATAGCAATGAAGAATGCACACTCTCTCTACAAGCTAAGAAGAAGAAACATGGTTGGTATGTTGACATTGGTTGTTAAAAGCACATGATAAGTGATAGAGACATGTTTCTTACATTAATAAAAGAAAGATATGGATCAGGCTCCTTCAAAAATGATGATTCAACTAAAATCATTAGAAAAGGCACAATCAGAATTGGGAACAAGAATACAAAGGAAAAAAATGTTCTACTAATAGAAGATATGAAACATAATCTTCTAAGTGTGAGTCAAATGTGTGACCAAGGTCATAAAGTTACTTTCGATTCATAAAAGTGTGAGATA
>SNQJ01S0000822.1:46663-67043 GCA_010110895.2 Picea sitchensis | reverse complement strand
AACATTGGGGGTTGTATCTAAAGAATTAGGGAGTTGGAGCTTCCCTCAGGTTGTAGCCTGAGAAAATAGGGGGTTGGAGCCTCCTTCCAGTTGCAGCTAGAAAACAAAGGAAGTTGGTGCTTCCAATGAATGTAATTCTTCAAGACATATAAGAAAAAGCATTCTGTGGTTTTCTCTTGATTTGGGTTTCCACGTAAAACACTGGTGTACTGTGTATGTGTGTGATTGTTTATTGCTTACTACTCATTATTGGATAATAATTGTACATTGATATAACATTTGAAGAAAAAAGATTATAATTACGCTATTACTGATTCACCCCCTCTCTCAGTAATCCAACACTACTCTTTCCCCAAACTTCGATGATTTTGTTTTAAAATCTGTCATAATATTGCTGATGTGGCACCCTGTCTATGTGGCATGGCATGTGTCAGCTGATGTGGTAGATAGGTCCATGTGTCATTTTCCACTATTTCCCTATCATTTCCTTGGCCACATGTTGTTCCCCCCACAACTAACCATTGAAATTCCTTGTTCTAAGGAATTTCAATGGGTCCCTCTATCAAAATTTTAAGCAAGAATGTTTTCTCACTATTGACTTAGCTAGGTACTTTCTGAAGAACTAATATTATATCCATGTAATCCCAACTTATCGAAGGATAGCTACATTGATCAACGGTCTTTTGAGGTTTCCTAATACTTTTACTAACCCTTTTTACAATACATTTACTAACCGAAAGAAATTATAATGTCCTTTTCAGGGAATCTCCCGAGATGATAAATTGAGTATGCACCCATGTGACCAAGTCCAAGGGGATATTGGAAATTCACTATTCAAAAAATCTAACTTGAAAAGGACAAGCATGTAAATACTGAACACTTTCCTGAACTATGAAAATCGAAAGGCTATCAGATAGTGTTTATTAGAGGATTGTCATCAGGGTGTATCTTGTACAAGTTTTAATAACATCTCAAAGACTGAATACCAATGGTCTATTAGACACTTGTTTGTCAGCATTTTTTTCCCATCGAGAAGAATATTATGCAAAACCTAACAATTTTCCCGAATGACTTCTCTTGATAAGACTTTACTAAAGCTTAGTGGGTCCACATTAACGTACATCAACTGCACCATGATCTCTTGTTGTACTATGATTGGTCCTAAGGTGACAACAAAGGAATTCTAAGTCATAAACACGTGGTCTAACCCCTTAGGTGCCAATTCACCCTTTTCATATTAACCTAGTATGTGCCACGATATGTTGGTTGACACAACTACAAAAGGTGCTAAAAACCTCTACGTATAGCTCTTTTCTAGTGAAATAATGAATTTCAAGACACTGAATATTCCTTCAGAGAATCCTCGTCAGAAAAAAAAAGGTAATCATGCACATCATTTATTTCTGAATACTATTCTTCCAAAAACTTACCTTTCCAAAGACCTATTCTCTTGAAGTCTTTTCTTTCTAAAATCATATTATCTTGAAAATCTTGGCAGGATATTTCCTTTCTGAAACCACAACTTGTAGTAGATTTTTCCCAAAGGACCATTCTTCTAAAAGATTAATGTCCCAAACCCTCAAATGTCCAAAAGGATTTTTGGAAGAAATATTTTCTGAAGACTCAACTTCTCAATGCCCTTGTTTCCGAAAAGATTTGTTTTGAAGAACTTCTTTTGAAACACATTAATGGTGATGTACAACAACCCATTAGTCATAAGCTAGACCCACATGAAGAATTAAATACAAAATGTGTGAAGTAAATATGCAATTTAAATACTAATCTAGTTGAAATTGTGTGTTTATTGTCATTTGTTTAGAGCCTTGTGAAGAATACCTGAATTGTTGGATTTCATCTAAACAGTTGAAGAATTCTGCACACAATATGATACATTGTTGTAACAAATACCTATTATTATCCTCTTATATTCGCATTGTTTCATATTTCACGGGATGTCTAAAGTTTATGCTACAAAATCTACAGTGAAAAGGGAGGAAGGGGCCATAGAAAGCCCACACGTACAGGGAAAGGATCATGATACTCTTATGCTAATGAATACCAACTATCACAACGGTCTGCATGACTACCTTACTTGGAGCTGGATGTAAGAGGTGTTGTAAAAGAAGACTTTCCGCTAGAAGACAAAGACTTAAATGTGTATAAGAATATCCAGGAAAGAGAATTGTATGCTATAGCAGCCAAACCTACTCTTTTGCCATATAATGATGCAAAGAAATGGACATTTTCTCATTTGGATAAAGACGCTTGTGCCATATTGAATGAAATAATGAAAGAAAACAACCCATAGCATCATTGAAGGCAGAGGAAAATCATATCTGATATAAAATTCCTAAGCCAACATTTCCCTTGAATGTAGAATTGTAAGATAAATTCAAGGATGAAAATGAATATGTGGAGGAAGTAATTCAAAAGTGGTGGCATGAAGGAGCATATTTTGCACCAAAGGGAACCAAAGTGTTTTTGACACACAATATGAAGGAGACTTTCATGTTGTTATCTACCATGATATGAAATTTGTACAATGGGGAGAACAACATACATTTTAAGAGAGAATGGACTCCAATGGCACACTATGTAGGAGATAAAGGGCATATATTCAATTGGGAGCAGTTGTAGTCTATCAACATTCTCGAAACCGCAAGGAGAGCACCAACACTAAAAACCACATGTTTTTTCATGTTTGCTTATTTGATAGATGTTATATGTGTTTCACATCATTTTCTTGGGATGCACTAGGAATGGACCCCTATTTTATTCCCAATTCATGTTTATTATTTCCAATTATAGGAGGATTACTATAAAAAAAAACATTTGTATGAAATTTGTGAGCATTTCTTAGTACCCCTGTATGCTATCATTTATAAACAGAACCCCTTGAGAATATTTGCATAAGATATGTAGGCTATTAAATAAATTGGGGTTTGGTACATTAGGAAACACTATGCTTACAATAGGATTTATGGAAACACAGGTCCTCCTCAATTGCTTCCTAAATACATACCCGAAAAATGACTAATTAGAGAGATGACATACCAAATGGTGGAGGTCAGGGTCACAATTGTTTTATCTAATAATTCAAAGAGATATTGGCCCAGATTCCCCATAACTATAAGGGAACATACCTTAACAAAAATGTCCCCCATGCCAAAAAAGAAGAAGAATCCTTGGACGAATTTCTTTTGTGTATAGGGAAACCTACATAGTATGATCGTAAAGGAATATTTGAGAGTCATATAAAATATGTAGGGTTAGTGAGCACCATCCAACATGAAGGGGAACCCCAAGAAGATATTTTTAGGGGGACCATGTTCTCTGAAGAATCCCTATTGAAAATCAGAGATGAAGAGGAAAAATAAAAAGTAAGATTGTTAGAGGAAGATAAAGGGAGAGAAATGAAGTAACAATGGGAAGCATTAACCATCTATGATATTATCAAATAAGAGGTGAGGAGAAAATCCCAAGAGGTAAAAGAAAAATAACAGTACAATAAGGTCATAGAGGCCAATGAAAACTCCAAGAAAAATCAATTGGAACAGGCAGCATCGACAACAAAGGCCGCAGAGAAAGAAGCAACCAAGAAAGTAGAAGAAGAGAAACAAAGAAAAAGAGTAGAGGAAGAAGAACATGAAAATAAAAGGGAAACAAAGTAAGCAGAGAAGGAGAGAGAAGAAAAAGAGAAGGAAAATAAAAGATCAGTAGAGGAGACAAAGAAAAAAGAAGAAAAGGAAATCAAGAGGAAATAATAGGAAGTAATTGTTGCATAGAGATAGAGGGAAGAACAAGAGAAAGATACACTCTTGGGATTGTTACAGAAAATTCATGTACCAGGAACACTGATAGACGCTGGAACCTCATTAAATGTTATACCAGTGGGTCTAGATAGCATTATTAAATATGTAGTGGTATTTGAGGACACTTTACCATATGTGGGGACATATTTCTACAACAAAGCTAAAAGGAGGATAGCCACCAAGGCTAATAAATTCCAAAGGCTTATGGAAGAGTCCATAGGATTAGAACCAAAGGAAATATCCATTTCATGGCCTTTGGGAAATGACCCTCAAGAAAATTCCATTGAAACAACTTCAACCCTACATGCATTTGCATGAGCTAATTTCAATACAATGGGCAAACTAAGTGTTGCCTTAGATCAATGCAAAATGCAAGTGTCCTCATTGGAAAAACAATTGAAGCAATATAGGGATCAAATGGGGATAATTTTTTCACATGAGATGAAATATAAGGACTACCTACATAATGATGAAGTTATTGACCTAAAAAAAACACTGATGGGAAATAGGAAAAATTAAAAAGGACTGTTCAGAGCAGGTGGGCATTTCAAGAAAGAAGAAACATAATATCTCGTAATTAGAGCACCAACTGCAACAAATGAAAATCACAATGGAGAAAACTAACCAAGAGGAAAATTCTTTGGAGATTGTAAGAGAAGGAGAAATATAGATAAACGAAGAGTTGAGGGAGACACAATCCCAACTTTTCCATACATTAGGTGATATTTATAGGCATTGTGATGACTTGGTGATGTTGTAGATCAAGTTAATGAATAGAGAATCCAATACAAGGAGGCTCAACATGCATTTGATAAAGTGTCATATTGGCAGGAAATGCATACCCAAACACTGGAAACTTTACCCAGATAAAATGAAAAACACAAAATGATGAATCAAATTCTATTTGATTCATAGAAAGAAATATTTGATGATGTAAATGAGGCTAGGGAGATGGGCACCAGAGCATGCATAAGGATTTGGAAGTATTTCGGTGAAATATTAGAATATTTTGGAATAGAAATAATGGCATGTTTGGAGGAAGCAGGTCCCAGTGAGTTGAATCTTAAGGATGTGACAGAGCAAAGAGATACTAGCAAATATGAGATAAGTCAACTCAAGTAGATAGACACAGATAGTTTGTATAATTATTTGGTCAATCCTATCAAGCTAAATATTTTAGCTAGATAATATGTCAAGAAAAATGGAAAAGAAATCAATAGAGATATAGTCACAAAGTTTTGTGATGGAGAGATTCAACTAGAAAAGATGAAATTAGAGAGTTTATAAGAAGTCCACAAGAACTTTGCATTGTGGACAAATTCTATGGAAAAGAAAGCATCTGAAGGGCTAGTCCCATAGTCATGCATATTATCTCATGTACAAGTCTTTTAAATTTTGATAGAACAAATTTGTAATATGAACCATCTAGAATAACAATTGAACAGTTAGTGTCATTGAAGAGACTCTCTTGTTTTTATAAAAGATAGCATAAGATAGAGAAAGGGGGATTTTACCCATTGTACATGAGAGATGGTACTATTACCTCTAGCTAAATAAAGAGCAAGAGCTGATTTTGGAAATTGTGAATGTTGATGAATGTGCATGAGATTATTCTTTGCATGTTTTTCATGTTTAAGCATTTTTGAATATTGTTGTATGAACTATTTATGCATAGATGTTTAAGATGCTTATGCTTTCATTGATTTCCATATGAGTACAACAACAATTATTTATGATGTAAGTTGTATCATTATCACTTTAATTTATTGTTAATATATATGAACAATTTCTGTCATTGATAATACAACATTTTATTGTGTTCATTTCATTATTTTTGCTCCCGATCGAGATAGGATAGGATAGTTAGTGTTAGAATAAAATAATTTAGTTAGTAGTAGTTAGTTCGTTTAAAAATATATTTAAATTCATCTCAGAACATTCTATTCTCATATTCATAATAAAAAATCTTTTAGAGTGGAAACTAGGCCCACATATTGGTCGGCAGTGTTATACCAAACGAGAGTAAGACTAATTGGGGCTTGTTAGAAAAACAGGACCGCGGAGCAATAAAATAAAACAAATACATAAAGTTAGAAAAAATGTGGGATCATGAGCAATAAAATAAAAACAAATACATAAACAAAACATAGAAGACACACAATACAAGAGAGACACAGATTTACTTGGTTCACCCAACTTCGAGCTACATCCACCGTGAGAAATTTCCGTGTCCCTTTCCTTTATTATTATCCACAAAATGAAGGGATACAACCTAATAAAGAAACCCTTGTAACTTCCCTCTTCTTTCTCTCACAAGATCCTCTCTCAAAATAATATTCACCATCAACTATAGTCATAATACATTTCCCTCATAAAAGAGGGTTGCCTTAGGAAAAAAAAAACCCTAACATATCTTTTAACAGCAGATTCAATCTTTATAATGAACGGGTCCAGATTTACAATGAAATTACAATATACTTTTATAAGGTTACTTTATTTCGGGCTTCACCCCAAACCCTCGCTGTCTCCTAGGATTACCAATCGGGGATAGGCCCCTCGGATCACAGAGGGGTGTACCCTCCAGACTCGCGGAAGAGGTACATCAAACACTCTGGAAAGTAAAGACCTATAAATCAGAAGATAATCAGTTCACAACCAACAATCTCCCAATTTGAGACAGGATGCTTTAGGGGCATTACCATGGGCTAATTTTCCATGGTTTTTCCAAAATGAGATTCGCTATTTCTAAAATGATTCACCTAAATTCTATATAGGATAAAAATTATTTTACCTAAAAATCAAAATTTTATAAAACTATATAAATAAGATACTTGGAAATTTGAATATTTTACAAAAAATATCGCCAAACATTTATAGTTGACATATGAAGGATTAGTAAGATTCTGCCAAGGTTTTGGTACATTTTAAAATAAATTTCCATCCCAAAAAATCATCCCCGCGACTTGAGACTGATCTCAACAACCTTACCAAGCATATGTGCCGGACTCGAACCTTCTTGACCTCGGCAAATTTCTCATCTCTTCATCTTCATTCTGAGAGACTAACCCAAACCCAGCAAGTAAACCGCCCCCGGAGTTAATCCCTTTGTTAACATGTCTGCAGGATTCTGGCTAGTGTGTATCTTTTTCCATCTTCAATTGTCCATCTCCAAAGGATCGCGTATGAAGTGGTACCTCAATTGTATATGCTTAGTCTTTTGAATGGAAGCGCCTGCCTTTGCAAGGTGAATGGCACTCGGGACCGCTGCCAGTACAACCCGTTGTTCTCCTTCTTCTTTCCCACTCCTCCATAAACCTTTGTAACCAAATCATCTCTTTTACTAGCCTCTGTAGCAGCAACATACTTTGCCTCCTTGTTGAAAGTGCAACAACCTTTTTGCAGTTTCTCGGGAATCCAACTTTACCGTTCCACCTATAGTAAAATATACCTTGTGGTGCTCCTCTCAAGCCTTTTATCACCGCTTAACTCAATTCAACATATTCTATAGAAAAGTGCCTCAACCTCCAAAACATAATGCATGCGTAGTAGTACCCCTCAAATACCGAGAATCCACTTTAATACCTCCAAATTTTCTTTTTACTCCGATTGTCTATATACCGCCACAACTCCTAATCGGTGATGTGTGTAATATCTCGGTCTTGTGCAACCATTGCATTACATCAAGTCACAACTATTGATGAATAAGGGGACTCGGGATATGTATTCATCTCCATGTGTCTTGGGACAATACTTTAGTTAATTTTGAAATGGCTGGCCAAAGGTGTACTAACTAGTTTTGCATTCTACATTCTAAACCTCTCCAACACCTTCTCTATGTACTCACCTCGAGACAACAATGGCTAGATTTTCCCCGCTCTTGTTATTCTCATACCAAGGATTTTCTTTGTAGCACCCAAATCCTTCATATATCGCAATGAATTGCTAATTTCTTCTTGAGCACATTTATATCCTCAGATATTAGACCCCTCGCGAATAAGTATGTCATTCATATACAATAGAAGAGATAATATAGCTTCCATTTTCTAGCCTTTTAAAAATAAACACAAAGGATCGTAATGACATCTATTATAACCGTTCTATCATAAACCTATCAAACTTCAAATACCATTGCCTTGGAGCTTGCTTTAGGCCATACAAGCTCTTCTTCAACCTGTATACCAAATTCTCCTTCCCTTTGACCTCATACCCTCAGGTCACGGTGATATAAATCTCTTCCTCCAACCCCATGGAGAAAAGTTGTTTTACATCTAACCGCTCAAGATGCAAATATTCTACTCGCTACAAGATTTGTAAAATAGTTCTAATTGAAGTCATTTTTAACAACAGTGGAGAAAATATTTCATCAAAATCTATACCTTTCTTTTTGTGTAAACCCTCTTTTACAACAAGTCTAGCCTTTGTACCGCTTTTTTCTCTCCTCCTCCATCTTCTTCCTTCAACTTGTAAACCCATTATTTTGTAATGCTCTTTTTCTCAAGTAAGCAATCGAAATCCAAGTCCCAAGTCTTTTTTTTTTCCAAGGAATCCATTTCCCTTTCATGCCTTGCTCCCACTCTTCTTTTTGGTGTCTACATGCATTGCCTATGCATAACATTTTGGTTCAATCGGAATTAGTCAACAATAACTAATATAATGAAGGAGAGTATCGCTCGTGGGGTATACTTAACCCGGTAGATCTTCTAACAACACTTGCGTGTGTTTGAGGTACCTGCTGCTAATGTTGTTGTACATTTCATCCTCACCCCGCAGTCTCTTCTTATCCCAACGTTTTCCTTGTTTTTCTGCTTCCGCTTTCTTTCCCTGCAATCTATCTTTGTACATGACCTTCTCATTAATATGACATCTCTACTCCTAATGATTTTGTTATTTCATAATCCCATGTTTATAACCAAAATCAGCTAACACCATATCCAATAAAGGTACATTTCGATTTTGCCTCAAGCTTTTGTTCTATTTCTTTATCAATATGGACAAATGCTTCACAACCGAAAGTTTTCAAAAAAGAATAGTTTACCTTTTTTCCCCGCCCATTCTCCTCCTGGAATTCCTCCTGCACCATCCAAAGAGCTTGAAGTAACCCTCATATTGGTGAACAACAGTATCTGCAGCATCTTCCCAGAACTGTAAGGTTAAACCATCATGCAATCTCATACCCTTGCACGCTCCATGATTGTCTCCTTCATCCTTTCTCGACAATTCATTTTCTTTTCTTTGTGGTGTTCGTGGAACTCCGTTTCTCTCTATGAATCCCATGGTATGAATAGTAATCATCAAACTCCTTGCTGCAATATTCAATTTCATTATCTGATCTGAGACACTTCAAACTTTTTCCCTGCCTCTACTCAACCAAAAGCTTTCCATTTCTTAAAAGTATCAAAACATCAGATTTTTGTCAAATGCAATAAACCCAGTTTTTCTAATTGCATCATCAAAAAAAAAGTAACATACAATGAGATACCAAGAGATGATACTTGAGCCTGTCCCCATACATCTGTATGCACAAGCTCTAACCTTTCATATTCTTCTTTTCTTTTCCAACTCGAAATATGACTTTTGTTTTCCATAAACACAATGTCAATAAGTCCAAATTCAATTTGTCAAGATCCTGGGTAACAAATTTATTTTGTGAAGGATATGCGTATTACCCTTCAACTCATGTGTCCCATCCTATGATGCCATAGTGTTGCATCCAATTCTCAGAGAAGGTAAAGATAGAAGATTCAGTATTACTCAAGACATAGATACAATGTACCTACCTTCTCTCCTTTCGCCATCACCAATGATCCTTTTGATGACCTTCCACGCCTATCTCAGAAAATATGTATATACAACCTTGACTTGCCAACTTCCCCAAGAAACTCATATATTTTACTTAAATCGAACATGTCTTACTTCTTTTCAACAACCATTGGTTTCATTTCATTGCTTTTATTTTTACCTTCCCCACATTCCAACAATTTTGCTTGGTTTATTATCACCTAAATGAACCCTGCCCAAAATCACCTTGAACATAATATAGAAAATGTTTCCTATGGGTGTGGTGGCCGAAATGAAGCCTGCGAATCCACTACCCAAGACCAAATATTATTCATGTGAAGAATCAAAGCATCTTGTAACACATCACTGCTATATTTGCTTCCTGATTTCTCTCCGTTGTCCATCTCTTTTGTTTCTTTGGAGCTCGCACTTCTCGGGAGCGTCCTTCTTCCCACACCTAACACTCTATTCTTTCCAAGTCCTGATTGATCTCGCCTACTAGAATTTCCAAGGGTTTCCCCTCGAAAGCCCTTTTCTATATCCTTTTGTCTTCCCTCGTTCTCAATGTTTAACGCATTCTCGGGATGTTCACCTATGCTTTTCCACGGTGATTTCCTCACTCAAGGATAACACCAACAACATCATCAAATTTTAAGTTATTTGAACCAGACATTTATTCACAACCATGACCAAGCCATTCCAAGCTGGGTAATGAGCACAAGATTAGAAGAGCCCTAACCTCATCATCAAAGTCCACGCTATAACTTAGGTGATTAGTAATCAGATTAAATTCATTTAAATGATATGCAAATGCACTCCACCTTCCTCGACATCTTCATATTAAATAACTTTCATTAGAAATACCTTATTCGACGCCGAGGTTTTTCATACAATTTGGCCAACGCGATCCATCAAACCCTTTCTCGTTGTTCTTCTTTTCTTTTCAAAATATTGAAATCCACCATTGCTGCTAAGCTCAGCTGTATCGCTCCTAGATCCTTTCTCATTAAGACCTCCCATTCTTCATCCTTCATGGATGTCGACTTCTTTACTACTCCGCACAATGGTAGTAATAGATCCTTCAGATATAAATAGTCTTACATCTGCATATTCCATAACCGTAGTTTGGCCGCAATCTCTTCGGACCCTAAACTTTCCATCATCTTCCGACATTGCTCCCACTCAACCAGGAACCCTATTTTCCTAAGAGTTACCTTATGCTCTAATGTCAGCTTTGTTAGAAAAATAGGACCGCTAAGAAATAAAATAAAAAATGCGTAAACAAAACACAAAAAGACAATACAATACAAGAGAGACACAGATTTACGCGGGTCACCCAAGGTGGGCTACGTCCACCGAGAAATTGCCAAGTCCTTCCTTTATTATTATCCAAAGAAAATGAAAGGATACAACCTACAAAGAAAACCCGCTGTAACTTCCTCTTCTTCTCTCTACGCCCTCCTCTCATCACAATATTCAATTATCATGTACCATAGCTCGCAATACATTTCCCTCATAAAAGAGGGTTGCCTTCTAGAAACCCTAACATAATCTTCTATCGTTAGATCGGCGACCTGATAATGAACGGGTCCAGATTTACAATGGTTCGCAACTATACTTGGCAGGTGATGATGGCTACTTCAAACCTCACTGGGGCTCCTCCACTTGCCCCGTGACTTCAAATTGGGATAGGGCTCCCAATAAAGGCACTCTTTGCACTCCCCCTCTTGGAAGATGAATGTACATACTTCTGGGGTGTAAACACGGCTGAAAGTAAAATACCTATAAATCAGGAAGATAATCAGGCTCCACAACCAACAGGGCTTACCATTGGACACTCTCCCTTAACTATTTGACTAACCAATCAGACCCGTCAACATAAATGGTGCTAGAAGGAGGGCCATCAAATTGAATGGCTAGTAAAAAATTGCAAAATCTTACTCTTTTAAATTTGCTAATAAACCCTTCACAAAAAATGAGTCTCGGTCTACGAAACCCGAGAAAATTCCTAACCCTCAGTTATATCCTATACAAATGAATTCCCAACAGATAGGTGAATACAAATCTCCTGGTCCTCAATATTCAATCTCACAACCCCTCAACCTAAGCCACATTGGTTGTGAACTCTTACTTGAAAAATCTTGGTTCCTTACTCGCAATTCTTAAAACATATCTGACTTGGAAGGATTCAATATACTTTACCATTATGCCAAATACATATCCCCCCATAAATAATGTCCTTCATAGACATATCAATCAATGAAGAGAACCCAATAGTTGTGTCCCTTTGTTATAATCTCTCTGATGTTCTACAATGACTTAATGACCTGTCGAACTTGAATTTGGAAGATTATTCTCCACCTAAGTCTCCCAAATTCCCACCTGAAGGGGAAAACTCAGAAATTCCTCGATTTATGGTTGGAGCCAACACAAATAAACCAAATAATAAAATAACCAACCATTGTTGGTCCTCGATGTTATTGCAGTACTAGGAGGAGTCCACCCTTTTCCTAAGCACCCTGAGAAATTCCTTTCGAAGTTCAACCCTGATAGAAAGGACTCAACCGAAGACCATATCAAGAAATATATTATTGTTGTTAGGTTATTGAATTTCAAACATGAGGATGTCATGTGCAAACCCTTTCCATACACATTTGAAGGAAAATCATCAACAAGGTATTTCTCCCTATCTCAAGCCTCAATCACTAGGTGGAACATTTTTTAAACTACTTTTATTGATAAATTTGGTGAGGATAAGTCCCCAACAACCTTATTTTGAGATCTTTCTGGAATAAATATGGAAGCAAAGGAGAAAGTCAAAGACTTAAATCAAATGTTTCTCACATTAATAAATAAAATTCCACTTGCTTCCAAGCCTACAGATGATGTATCAATTGAGTTTTACACTTCATCCCTCTCATTTTCAATGGTAAACTTTGTGAAAAGGACTGAAAAGGGTACTATGGAAGACACTTTTAAGGAGGCTATTAAGGTTGATAAAGGTATACTAATCTTGAAAGGTAATCTTGGAGCTGAGGTATCAAAGGATAAATCAAATACCAAGAGTAAGGTTACATTGAAAAAAAACCCTGAAGACAAGAAATACCAAGAGTCCATGGATATGGAAGCCTTGAAAAGGATTGTTAAGAATATTTATAATGAAATCATTGATATGAACAAGAGAACTAGGGAAGGCACTTCAAATTCCAAAAAAGTATTCAAGTTTGCCCCTAAGAAAATCATTCCTACAATCAAGACTAGCCCTCCCACTGAAGGTGTCAATATGGAAGATTTCATAAAAGAATTTAAATCTTGGGCAAATGACACTTATACATACCAAAAGTAGGAGGAGGAGGAAAAAGAGGAAGTATAAAAACAAGGCCAATCGCAAGACACTAAAGAAACATCAAAACAAGTAGTTAATTATTTTTTGGATGTCTCTTATGGTTTGTTAGGAGAAGGAGAAGAAGAAGACGTTAAAGAAATTCACATGTCCTTAAATGTTGTAACCACTATAAGTGGAAGTAAAACACCCTCCTCAGACTCTCCTTCAACTTACAAACCTTCTAAGGCTGCATCTACTGCTCAGAAAACACATCCCAATGGTAAACAAACTTCACATTTTCTAGCTCTATCTAAACTTGATTATGATTTTCTGGAAGACATGAAAAGAAAAAAGGATAATATTTCTCTTTTTGAGCTTATGAAGTTACCTCAAATCCAAGAAAATTTCATCAAGATCTTGCAGGGCACATCCTCAACCAATACCCAAGAAGCTAATGTGGGAGGAAATAAGGGAAAGGGAAAGGTTGACCAAACTTGAAACTGAAAAGATAGGCTCGAAGAAACAATTTGTTGTCAATGCGTCTGTCATTGAAAAAAGGATAAAATCTACCAACCCACCTTTCTTATTTACCATAGAAATATTTAATAGAAATGTTCATAATTGTGTGGTCGATTTAGGAGCCTCTTCAAATGTCATGCCTGTTAAATTTTGTGAAAAACTTAATGTTAAACCTGAAAAGTCCGATATCCAAACTATACAGTTAGATAGATCAAGTGTCAAGTTCATGGGAGAATTTAAAAATGTCTTGATAAGATTGTCATTCATTCAACCCAAAGGTTCACCAGATGATAGAAATTATTGTGGTAAACATTCCAGAGACATATGGATTGTTATTGAGTAGAGACCGATCAACCATACTACATGGATATTTTGTTATTGACTAGTCTTATTTATGGCTACTGTAATAGAAAACATAATCAAATCAGGGTATACAAAGAAAGATATTTGAAACATGTGGTAACATAACTAAATGATCCAAATGAGCCTATAATGTTCAATCATTTTATTCTAGGAAGCTACAGTTTGGATAATTTCTTCAGATATTACATTTTCAAAATATCTCCACATGCGGGATCATTCGCGCAATCTTAAATCCTTCATTGCACTTAGATTGTTGAGATGAATTGTAACATAATAGATAAGACTAATACTAACCCCCATGCACAAACTAACATGCTTTCAAAAACTAATATTGATGTACATATTAGTTATGATGATAAGACTAACTTAAAGGATAGAGTAAATACAAAGACACAAGCTAATCCTAGTATAAATATTGATATGTGGACTATGTTCTTTGATGGATCCAAGTCTAATAAAGGTGAAGGTGTTGGATGCAATCTTAAAGACCCTAAAGGCAAAATAATTTTGATTGCATGTAGACTTGAATTCCAATGTACTAATAACATTGTTGAGTATAAAGCTCTCATTCAAGGATTGAAGAAGGAAGTAGATATGAAGGTGTTGGGTCTCCTTTTTGACATCCACATACACCTTACTTTTGCGACCTATATTGAATATGTTGCCTAAAACTATGAGTAATCCATTCATTTTTCTCAATGATACACTCATTTGCAAAATGAGTGTATCTCTTGGTGTACATGAGGTAATAAACGTTTAACCTATGATTTTCATGGTTTATTGATAGTTAGAATAGTTATCTATGTGATTTATTCCATCTAATATCCTTGTTGTGGAAATCGTATTAAGACATGGTTCTAAGACAACACTCAAGGTCATCTGGTACTCACACTCCAAGTCATTTGGTACCTGCACTCATTTGGTACTCACACTCCAAGTCATCCGGTACCAGAAGTTTCTACAGTCATCTGGTACCTATGCTCATCCAATACCTATGCTCATTTGGTACCAATGTTTATTTGTCACATGTGCCCATCTGGTACCAGCATCCTACAGACATCTGATACCAAATATAGTTCAAAAATTTGGAATACTTCTAGAGTAAAATTGGGGACATGGGTTTTTTCCAGAGCGATGTCGACATGCAGAAAAATGGCACAAAATTCACCCATATTTCATGTGTGGACCTCCATCTCAGGGGGAATGATTCTGCAAAAAATAGTAAAAATCTCAAACTAGCAACTTGTGCCTCGATTTCCATGCAAATGGTGTAAGATCTACATATTCTATGATATGGTTTTGTCTAGAATATAGAAAATTGAGTAGATTGCAGAAATTTTTTAACAAAACTATTTAAGAGTTATGGGGGGATCTTCAACTCGAATGTGCCCAAATTGATGAAAACCCCATATTTTTTTTATTTCATTCCAAAAATTGTAAAATTGGTTTTAACCAAAATATGAGTTGGGGAATTCGATTTTATCCATTTCTCCATGGATTTCATGTATAAATAAGCCTCATAGGGTTTTGATAAGGAGCCAATTGTCATTATGATCATTCTTTTGTAATGGAGGTTCATGTAATAGAGGAAAATAATTATGATGTCATTGTTGTAATTTGAGCTTGAATTTCAATAGACAAAATATGATTGATTTCAGATTTGTGGTGCATCATTGGGTTTTCATATGTGTTAGAACTTGGTGAATTGTTGGGTTGAAGAGAACGATCTACCAAGGTAACCTACAAAACAACTTTAAGACTGGAAACTAGCCTTCCCAATATAGAGAGGGCTCTCTCTGAGACCTAGTCTCTAATAAATAATAACTTTGGACTGATGGCTAGATTTAGATGCTTGAGAAAGTGTTTTCTAGTTTTGTTGGCAAGGAAGTATAATACTTTTTGGGCTATGTCGTCAACCCCCTGAAAACAAGAGAAATCAATGATTGGTAAGGGAATCTTTGAGAGGACAAAGGATAAATAGGTAATGTTCTTTTAGTTTCAATATTGTTGTGTATGGCGAAAGAAAGGAGAAACATAAAGAAAATCATAGCATCATTAGAGATGAATTATGACCTAACTTAGAAGAAAACGCAGAGTTTAAATGGTCAATTCTAAAGCACCATGAGATGAATTTTAAACCCTTTAAATATTTCCAATTTAAATGAATGAAACAAACATGAATTTGCAGGAAACAAGAAGTACATATGAAGATAGGATCACAATACATCAAACCATCACCACTAGAATATTTTCATCAAAAGCTTCAGGACCTATGCATTTATATTTCCATCAGATTTAGAAAGTTACATTCAAGAGTGCCCCGCCTACACTACTTTTCCAACCCGGATTACATTAAAAAGATCCAATATATAGAAAACTAACACCCTCCAGAGATGTTATGTTCGAACTACTTCCCCCTAGAATCCTGGATTCAGTTACTCTCCCCTTGGACAACCTTTTCAACAAAATTTACTAAAAATAGAAACTCGATTGCGCCCAATCATAACATAACCAACATATTTGTTTCAATCATTTGGTCATGAGTAATATTCGACCATCTAGTTGTGATAAATCAACGTTTTCTTCCAAGGGGTGCCCGAGAAATCATGCATACTACTAGAAACTATGTCACCTTTGTATAACAGACTCTGGTTGTTGTTGTGCGATCACTAGCTATAGCATGCATGTAGAAAGTTTGTGTAGTGGATGTTCATTTGTGGTCGCTCGTGCAACTCCAGGTGGCAGCAACGGTTGGGGACCATGCATCTCCTTCAAAAATTGTATGTGTTTCATTAATACCTACCCTTCTCATTAGGTAATCTTACAGTGTTTGCAAAATGAATATTCATTGCACAAGTGTTGCGTCTGACTTCTTGTTAATGTAAGAAAGAAGGCTATGTATGGAGAAATATTCCATGCTATGACCCAGAAAGACAAAAATGGGGCTCCTTCACTCATGCCTCTACAACTCCAGTTAGGGGATTTAGCTTGTCCTTATTTTCTGCCTCCAACTTCGCCTGCAACCTTAAATCTATGACTATTTTTCTTAAAGACCAGTTATGTTTGTTCAAACTCTTCACCTATCTCAACAAAACCGCATTTATTTTCAGTTTTGATTGAGCACTGGAGAGAGTTTCACATGCATTATCAATAGTCGGTCTCCACTCTTTGAAATGTTCTATGCTTTTTTCCTCTGACATCCTCTATTCCTCCCGAAACTCAATGATTACATCTTGGGCCTCTGTGACTTGTTTTTTAATCCAATTTACATTATTTTCTCTCATTGTGGGCAAGATAGGGGATAAATGACCTGCTCAACTCTGCGAAGTTGGTGTTTCAATAATATTTTATGCTAGTTGTTGCGATTTCTTTAGTTGTTGCTTCATTTCCCGAGTGTTTGCATTTTCCTCACCTAACTCCATCTGTCTTTCATCAATTCCCTTGCTTGCACCTTCAACAAGATCTAGTTGACCAATGTGCATGGGAAATCTCTTGGTAGAGGACTTGGTGTGCAGTTTACTGGGAGCGTGGATCTCCTCATTTTTATCAGTCAATCTTGAGCTGCTTTTCTTATGGGATGTTGGTTGACTGGATGACGTGTCTTCTATTTATTTCCTTTTTCTTTCTCTAGTAACATCTTCCTTTGTCAAATCTAAAATATGAAGTGTTGATTCCTCTGCAGATAGAGGAATGTCTCCTTTACTGTCTCTGGGAATGTTAGCCGAAATCATAAAAGAATTTCAATTCTTGTTCAAATGTCTCAATTCCTCAACCACTAACAATTTAATTAATGAAAAAAGGAATAAATTATTCCTTAGCTAATCATCCTTGGCCTAGACATTGTCTATCATCTTTCCCAAGCTCCGACACAAGAAGAAAGGTAAGCTTAAGGGATTTTTCCCTATGAAATGCATCAATAACCTGATGTGGTATGGATACACCCTATCGAACCTTCCTTCACAAGTGAAATATTTTCTAATTATCTTTAGAAGTTTCTTGAAAGGCTCCAAGAGATATTGGCTTGGAATGTCATCTCCAATTTTCCAATTTCAACATTCGGGCTTGATGAAATCCATATAACATGAAATTTCTAAAGGCATGTCTTTAAACCATTTTTCTCTACGCGGAGGGATCTTTGCCGCAACTGACAAAGTTTCCTTTGTCACTTGGAAAGTGATTCCCGCAATTATCGTGCTGACCCCAGTAAAATTGACGGCGAACTGCTCAACCAATTTTACATTATATCCTTGGATCCTTTCACAAAAATGCATACATCCGGCTTGTTCATAATATGCACTGATCGTTGGGTCTTCATTTATCAACTACAGATCCTTAGGTTCAAACCTCACGGCCCTGCCACTTCTCGTCTTTTTTCTTATGCTTTGGGAAATTTCCACGATGCTGGTATATATTAATTTCACACACACAATAATGAATTGTAATAACCTCTCTACGCGGAAAATAGGAATGATGAACTTTGTAGAGACTGCAAGAAAAGGTAACAACAAGAATCTTTGCGCGGAAAACAAATCAGTAACAGAAATTATTGGCGCGATAGAGGAATTCAGTGCAGTGGGAAAACTCGACGTGACAGTAAAGTGGGATGGAAAAATTCAGCGCAGTATGGAAACTTGTCATGGTAGAAAACAACAATGGGAGACTTGGCGCGCTAGGGAATTGTGACGAAAAAATTCAGCATAGTGGAAAACACATTGCGAGAGTAGGAAATTCAGAAGGAAGAAGGTTGACGGTGAGAAGAAACAAATCGTCCAAAAAGTTAGTTTGCAATGAGCTCCAAAATACTTTAAGTAATGGCTTAAAACAATGAAGGAGACGCAACAAAATCAAAACAACAGACTTACGTAACGACTAGGAGCAAATAACTTCTATGCAACGAAGGGCTCCAGAGCTTGTTGAAAAAACTACGGATGACGCACAAACTCTCAAAGTGAAGGAGAGGCATGAAGGGTGAACAATATTGATGCTTGAACAGATACCGAATGAAATCATGGAAAAGTACAATAAATCCATGGCGACGAAAAGTTCCAAAGAAAGTTGAATATTTGCGCAACAAACTTGTGCAACATGTAAAACTTTGAAGTGTGCAAAGTACAAATGATAGAAGTGCCATGACTGTTTACTTTTCTGACTTCATGATTAGGGAATGATGCTCTTAACATATTTCGACGTGACCTTTATCCCAACCACTTGACTCGATTTTGGTACATAATTTCCACCCTTTCAACATGACTCGAGACTTAGGGAAGTGGACCTTTATGATTTAAATGTGGAGAACCTTACACCCATTTAACCAACTTATGGATAGACCCGTTACTCGATAATTTTGAACCACTCTTTATTTGGTCACTGACCTTATAAACCTTGATGCACAAACTACGACTCATCTAGGACTAACTCTAACTGCAAAAATTACGGTGCTAACAACTAGCTCCAATGGGGATGCTACCCTCCCAGTGAGGTAGCAAAGAACAACATACCAAGTGTCTAACCATTGGGATTTATTTCACTCAAAGTATCTAAAATGACAAAACAAACTCATTTCCAGACCCTCTTGACACAACTATGACTAAATTCAGCATAAACTTAGGGCCTTCACTTCTGGCTTCAATTTTCTTATGATTATTGATTCAAAATGCTTTATCTGAAAATAAAAATGGTTATTTACAATGACATGAGGAGACTGGAATTTTTTTCTAAACAAGATAATGTTTGAGAAACCTATCATTCATAGGTCCCCCACCAACAATATCTCCATTAAGCTTTTGCAACAAATAGTCATTGTTCCCATGGTATGCAACAATCTTGAATGGTCCCATTCAAAGATGATCAAACTTACCATTGTTGATTAAGGTTGGTTGTCATTGATGTCAACCCTTGAAGAAAGACCCATAGCACAAAGGTTTGGGTAATGGACCCAATATTTTTTTATGTAAATATGACTCCTTATTGTTTTTTCATTGTTGATAAGAAGTAAATATGGATGAACTCCAAAGTGGTCCCCTTATGGTGAAAGCCCTCACGGGAAGACACTTTGTGGAGTAAGAGAACCCATGCTTAATTGTGGGATAATGAGATGAAGGAAAGTGAATTTGTCAAGTAAATATCCTAGATCGATAGTTCTTGTCATGTCATTTTCGGTGGTATGTGGAACTTCACATAATTCCTCATGGTTAAAGAGTTATGGCCATGAGAAGTTGGAGACCCCAGGTTTAGGTAATGGACCCAAGTTTGTTTGATGGGTAATGGTATGAGTTATGATATATTTTCAAATAATATTATTCTATATGGATAGTACATGTCATGCCATTTTTGGTGGTATGTAGAACGTCACATAACTCCTCACGGTTTGAGAGTTATGGCCTTATGAAGTTGAAGGACTATCATATGTCATCTAGAAGCCCCAAAAGGTCAAAGTAATCAAAGTGGTTTAAGAGATTTTAAAAGGTAAATACTAAAGTGAAGTGATTAGTGTATTATAATTCAAAGTGAATACAAAATAAATTATTTCAACAATAAATTTAATGGAGAAATTAGAAGTGGACCCAACCCTAAAATAAGGAAA
>SNQJ01S0000822.1:0-46653 GCA_010110895.2 Picea sitchensis | reverse complement strand
TGCATTATTTTTCTTTGAAGATCTCTGATAGGTTTATATTTCTGTGATCATTTAGGTTTTCTTTCATTTGTAGAAATGCATTCTCTGATTCTTTCTAGGGTTCTGCCATGGTCTCAGTTTCTTGACCTTCCTCGGGGTTTTCTTGTCTCATATTCATGCTATCAAGCTTAGCAATCATTCTAGGGAAATCTAAAACTTCATGATCCATAGCTTTACCACAAAGACAACTAGGTCTTCTACCAGGGCATTCCTTAGGAATGTGTCTCGGTCTTATGCAACTATAACAAAGGGTTAGTCTTCTTTTTCTTTGAAAGGATCCCCAGCTTTTCCTATACTGCACACTAGAATCATAATAGCTAACCCGAAAAAAATTATTTCTAGGATCCTGCATCCATTTGTTAGTCTAAACATTCTTTATATGCATAGGAATAACCTATATTTCACTAATTTTGTCAGATCTACTCATATCAAACCTTCTTTCATCTTGTTGTGCCCTACTTTTCAAGCTAGGACAAAATTTATCAAACATACCTAGATCCATACTTTTGAAACAAAAATTTCCACTTATCTTACCTTTTCAATCAAAACTTTTCATTGTTCTTACCTTTATCAGAGCACAAAGCTTTAGGATATTATCTCTTTAACCAAAAACTTCTTACTTTACTTTTATCAGAGCACAAAAATTCCAGGTCTTACCTCTTTTCTTCAGATATGAATCTTCTTCTTGGCACAAAGCTTCACGGGTCAAGTAGAATAGTGCGCACTAGGGAAACATATCTACGCACAGAGATTTCTCTTTTTTTTAGTTCCCAACAATCACAGTTCCAGGTCAAATACTGTGCACTTTAGCAACAGATCTACGCACAGAGCTTCTCTTTTTCTTTACTTCAGTTCCTAGCAATCACAGTTTCAGGTCCCGGCAACGGAACCATTTTTTGGCATAGGGGCGGAACCAGGGTTCAACGCTTACAACAGCGCACCAAAAAGACCCTAACTATCGGCCCTTTAGGAAACACCTACGAAGAAGATGAAGTCTCACCCGAGGTAGAGGCAGGGGTGGTTGAAGGACTCAGATGTCTGCAACCTTAGCTGGGACACAGATATGTGATTGTAACACCTTAACAAAGAATTTAGCAGTTATAGTTCATTAATATTCAGTCTTAGTTTACGGTGCAGCTAAACCCTAATAATATATCAGCGCAGTATTCACACAGATCCAATAGATTTAAGCACTAAACATACCAACATACATCAAATCTACAATTCATTTAGATTATTCAACACTAACCTATCATATTAGATTCTTCTAAGCATATACTAGTTCACTAAGCATTCAACCACATAAACAAGAGAACAACCATAAATAACAAAGCAACCAAAACACAGGATATACGTGGTTCACTTCCACCCTGGGGCTATGTACACCAACTCTTCTTCTTTATTATCATCTTCAGATCTTCTTAGATGCACAGAGCCACAAAACCAACTCCGCATAGGACAGGAGATCTGCGCGCACCTCGCCAGATCCTCCTTCCCCGATCTTGGTACAGAACAGATCCTTATTACAATTACTTGCACTTAGCTCTGCAAGTTCTCAACACACAGTCATGCACTAAGCCAATTCAATCACATAGATCCACTACCAAGTCTTTATTCGATCATATAGATCGAACTACTTCCTACATCGCCTAGCTTTCTATTTGTACATTACAAAAAGAGCCTAAACGTGGGTAAACCCATGGGACAACATCCCATACCCATTACATAATCCCAAAACCCAAAAATCCCTAAAAAGGGGTCGAGATCCCGAGATCTCTGCTTCGACTTGCGCTCCGCCTTTGACAGCCTGTCGAAGTCCCAAAATAGGTAAAACATGACCAAGGATCCTCAAAACTTGGTCAAGGGCCAACACCAATAGAACCAATAGAACCTTGACCTCGGTATTTTGTGTGCAGTGATCTTCCAATAATGATGTCCCCCAAAGTCACCTTTGTGAAACTCTTTAATAGCCTTTTCCATTTCTTCCTCCAACAAACAATTTAGTAAGATCCCACATGGATCTTTCCAATACACAGAGTTGTCCAAAATGAAAAACTTTGTTGCTTTCAACTTCAAAAATATAGCTTTGGTTTTTCTCAATATGGGAGGAGCTTGTAAGTTTCTTAATATGTAAATAACATCAGCATACCAATGAGAATCAAGGAACTTCTGGGATATCTGTGGGACTGCTTCTTCTTGTGAATTTTCTAACAAATCAACAATAAAATTGATTCCCAAAACATCACAATTTGACTGTGCCATTAATTTTGCAAGCCCTTGACCCTTAATCATCTTTTTGGGCTTGATTTCGAGGTCATACTCCAACATTACTGCTATCCATTTTCCCCTTCTCCCTTCAAGATCAGGTTGAGTCGAAATATCCTTTACGGAATTTCTAGGCACATAAGCAATGACATGGGAATGTAAGATATAAGTTTTGAATTCTTTAAGGACCTTCACCAAGGAATATGTTTGTTTTTCCATGATTTCATACCTTAGTGGAGAGTCTCTCAATGTCCTGCTACAATAATCTATGGGTTTTTTAAAGTTCTGATCATATTTTTGCAACAAAACACCAACAATGGTGTGTTTTGAGGAAAAGTAAAACAAGATAAAATATTTTGCAAAATTCGGGTTGGCTAACACTGGAGATTTGTTCAAAGCCACTTTAATATCTTCAAAAGACTTCCTAGCTTAAGGAGTCCATTTTATTTCATTGCCTTTCTTGAGAATATTTTTGATATACTTTATGATCTCATCCAAGTTGGGAATGGACCTCCTAAAAGAAATACTTTTCCTAGGAAAGATTGTACATGTTTCTTGCTCCTAGGAGTGTCAATCTTCAGAATTGCTTCCACTCTGCTAGGGTCTATTTTTATTCCTTATTTTGAAATGATGTGTCCAAACAATTTTCCTTCTTGCATTCCAAACTTTGATTTTTTTGGATTTAACGATATGCCAAAATTTCTACATTTCTGGAAAACTTGTCTTATATGTTTGAGATGTTGATCATCAAAATCCGAAAATACAGTGATATCATCCAAGTAAATAAAAAAAAAAATTATCCTTTTCATCGACAAAGGCTATGTCCATGGCCCTTTTGAAAGTCGCTCCAGCATTCATAATCCCAAAAGGCATTTTAGCATACATGAAAGTGCCCCAAGGTGTTGTAAAATTTGTCTTCTCTTGGTCATCCAGATGCACCATAATCTGGTTGTATACGGAAAAATCGTCAAGCATTGATATCTTCTAAGATCCCACCACCTTCTGCAGGATGTAATCCATCTTAGAAAGTGGATAATTTTCTTTGAGAGACACCCTGTTTAGATTCTGAAAATGTACACATAGTCTTATCTCACCACTTTTCTTCCTAACAGGCACTAGGTTAGACGCCCACTTGGGAAATCTTAAGGACACAATAATCTTGGCATCAAACAGTTTCCTTACCTCCTTTTCAATCAATGGCAACAATAGAGGGTTGATTCTTCTCAATGTTTGCTTGAAAGGTTTATGATCATCCTTGATGGGAATTACATGTTGAATTACCTTAGTATCATAGGCCTTTAAATCTTCATAACTCCATGCAAAGACATCAGGGAAGTCTTTCATAAGGCTGATATACCTCTATTTGATTTATGGACTGAGAGTTTTTTATAGTTTGATGATATTGGGATCTTATTGAGTTCCAATGTTGGAATCTTCCATATCCTCATCCTTTGTAGCGATTTTAGGATTTTTGGCTACATCATTGTTGTCAAAAATATTTTATAATGGGACCAAGCCTTTGGGAATAATGTTATTTTTCAGCTGCACTATATCTCTTCCAACAATCTGATTTTAAAAAAGGTCATTATTGTTGAACACGGTTGTGTCTTCATTCACTTCACAACAACACTCATCATCTATATTTACATTAGCAAATTCATCACTCATATGAAGGAACCTTTCTACCTATTTGTCGTCTTCAAATACTTGCTAATATTTAATGTTATCAGGTATTGTTGGCCTATGTTTGACTTCAATTTCATACTTTTTATTAGGAAAAATTGGAATTTTGAAAACCGAAGCTGAAGTAGCCAAAGCATATGCAATTTGATTTCCCCTCCTAGAAATCACTGACAAATTTTATTCTAAAAACTCTTCAAGAAGATCAAGCACTAAATTCCTATATTCTCTCAATCTAGGATGCTTGGACCAATATATACCCTTTACCTGGTTAATGACAAGATCAGAATCCCCATGTACATATATCCTTCTAGCACCCAATTCTTTTAAAGACTTCAATCCCAAAATCAGTGCCTCATATTAGGCCATATTATTGGTACAATCGAAAGAAAGCTTGTAAGAAAAAAGTTTTGTACCCATCTTGGAAGGGTTAATCCACACACTATCTCTAGCTCCTTCCCTACTAGAAGCTCCATCAAAACTCATATTCCACATTTCATCCTTTGCACTTTTTTTTTGATCTGTAATTTCCTTTGTTTGATGTTCAATTTTTTCTTTGATAGCTATGACATTTGTTGGCTCCCCCTCTTCAAAACTCAAGTTATTATAAAAAATAGAGGAACCAACTTCGGTATCAACATAATACATAGGATGATTATTTGGTTGAATTTTGCTACTCACCATGTACTTGGCCAAAAACAAGGATAGTAGCATATGACATGTCCATTTGCAAAGTTCCTTTCAACTTTGCAGCCCAAGATCTAGATAACAATGTGCCAAATTTCAGAGGGATGTCAGCAACCACCACGTCCATGATTAGATTTTTCGATGGGATTTGAGACAATGATACGATCAGATCTTTGATCAAACCTAAGCATTTCACCTTCCTTGAGTCAAAAGAGAAAAGATCCTTATAAGGTCTTGTAATGTATAGGCCCAACTCATCCATGACCACCTTGGGCATGAGATTATGTGCTGCTCTTGAATCTAACATGGCATTATGTAAGGTCATGTCATGAATTTTAAGGCTAACATCAAAAGGAGGAACATCATCAACATCGCCACTCTCTTCCACACGCAGGCCAAACAAGATAGCAGGATGATCATCTTGTATGCTCAAGGTGCCAGGGGATTCTTCCATTTTTAGCATTTTAATGATATGATTTCTATATTCTCCATTCTTGATCAGCTCATTAAATGGAACACAAATTTTGATTTTAGCCATTTTGCTTTAAAAATTAAAAGGAGACGGAGCTTTTTCTACCTCTTTGATGACCATTTCCTTTCTTTCCTTAGGTATTTTCTTTGGGGGTTCTTCTTTTGATTTTCCTTTCTCCATTACATCCTTTACTGAATTATATTTCTTTGGTTATCTTGAAGAAGGTGTATTTATCTTAAGTTCCCTTGTAGGATTAGCCTTTGGAAGATTTGCAGGCACCCTTTTACTTCTGAGGTTTTACTGCTTCTAAAGTTGAATAACAACATTGTTGTATCCTTTCCTAAACTTGTTTGTTTCCAATGACAACATATCATCATTTTCTTGCATAAACTTATCATTTTCATCCATAAATTGGTCATGTTCTCCTTTGGTTAAGAACATGTTTGTTTCTGTATCATCACAAAAATGCATATGGTCTTCGATTCTTTGATCAAAATCTTCGTTTGCATAGTTTTTTTGGAAATGAGGTTTTATTTTTTGATCACCTTGATCCCTCTGGTCTCTTTTCCTGATCTGTGGAACTAGGGATCTTCTAAAATTTTGATTTATGGGCTGAAAATCAGCTTGATCCTTGGTAGCAGGCTTATTTTCCATGGACATCCTCTCCATGAGTCTTTCCATAGTCTTCATCATCAATTCAAATTTCTTGTCTGGTGATTGAGACGTATAGGGTTGTGCTTCCCCTTGGACCTTCTTCACACTTTTGTCAAGATTATGTTTGATCTTCCTTGATGCCATCATATTTACTTCTACTTCAATTGCATCGCTCATCATATCATCTAATGTATTGGATCTTCTTTCTCTTAACAGTAAGGCAAATTCATTGTCAAAAGAATCAGGATATCGAAGTTGGGTAGCTCTGGGAGGAGGTTTGACATCTGTGGGAATTAAATTATAAACTTTCATAAATCTCATTCATAACTCTTGTATTGTTTCATTTGGTGATATTTTTATATTAATGTATTGAGTTAGTAATTGAAGATGATTCTTTTTATCACCCCACCTAGGAAGAAAAAATGTTTCAAAAGCTGCAAAATTAAAGATACTCACTGCTAGAAGAGCTTTGAACCATTTTATGACCTCACCTAAGAGAATTTTTGCAAAAAATCTCATTTTTTCATCCTCATAATCTACCTCTTCCAAGTCGACAAAGTCATTAAACCAATCTAATATTTTTTGAGTTGAAGCATTCCCTTCAACATTGTATAATTTAATTCTCTAATTATAATTCTGAGGTAAATCATGTAATCAGGCAGGCAAGGCGAGAGGGGAGAATCTGGCAGCCATGACTCTAGGAGGAGTTTGAATTGGTTGAATAGTCTAAGTGGAAATTACAACAGCTTGAGAGGGTTTGGTTGGTATCAAAGATTGGAACTTTTTCTCATCGAGGATGATTTCATTCAAATAAGATTATGATCTGGATATGAACAGGGATTGTTCAAATAATGAATTGAAGTCAAGGTCGTCAATGATTTTTACCCCGTCTTTAGGTAAAGATAGGTTCCTATCCAGGTAACATACTAATTATGTTGGCACAGGGGTAGACCCAAGGTTCACTCCAAGAGCGCACCAACAAGCCCTAGCTACTGGCCCTTTCAGCAACACATGCAAAGAAGGTGCAGTCTCACTCGAAGTAGCTATGAGGGGGTTGTAGGATAGAGATGTCTACATCTAGGGGAATATCAAGTGGATCTATTACAACAGAAACACAACATGCATCTATTTCTTCTCAGCTTGATCTATCTTGTACAGCCATAGATCTGATCTAACACAACAATGCATATAACAATATAATAGCGGCAGAGATCAAAGTATCAATCACACACACAACAAAAGATACACATGGTTCACCCTCTCTCTAGGGCTACATCCACAGAATTGTTCTTATGATTTATTAAGGTAAAGAATACAGTTCTTGTCTACACTCTCAGCTCGTAGATATTCTTTCTTCTCTCTCTTTGTCTCCCCTTTCTATGCACCCAGCAGCAGGACTTGACCTTCGCACACAACTAAAGATATTACAATACCAGAAGGATCTCTCACCCAACACTTCTCTCTCACAATACAATAATCTCTCACCACAACAATAGAGCTAGATCAACAACAGTATCGTACCAACCCGACCCAGGTCCTCTTGAGATTTTATTTATACATTACAATACTTCACCGACAACCTTAGGTCGAAACCTAGGTGCCAAAACCTTAAATACCCAAAACCCTAGGTGTCTAAAACCCTAGGTCAACTTGACTTTTTTTTCCGGTATTTTTCAGCCTGTCTTTCCTTCCTTCTCAAGCAGTGCTCTAAAGCATTCGACAGTGGATTTTTCCCACTTTCTGAGTTTTCCTCAATCCATCTTCCTTGTTGATCTGTCATCCTCGATCTCCTCATCCAACGGCTTGTGTTTTCGTACTTCACTCCATCTTTTCTTCTCTTATGATCACTTCGACCGAGTGAAATTCCCTGTGTCTTCCGCGAAGTACGCATTTCACCTTTTTTTCCTTGTTCTTCACTTTCTTCCATAACCAAGGACCAACATGCCCCCAACACTCACTTGTGACTCGTCCCGAGGCACTTCGGATCTGATATTTCTCCTTTACTTCGACTTTGGGCTGCACAATGTAGTCTTTGCTTTCTACTCTATGCCTTCATCTTGTCCTTGTGCAGACTGTCTTTTCTGTGTCTGGTACCCAGCTTCAATTGCACCTGGTACCTGAACCCTTTTTCTCATGTTTTTACTGAGAGATGCGAGGCATCTAGTTGGCATAGTACAACTTCAGCCGACTCCCATTCACCAACCATTCCTTCTAGTCTCCCTTCAATGTCTTCAATTGTGCATCTCCTCCTTCGGTAACATAGGTGATCTCATATGGTCCGATCCAATGTGTTCTGAACTTCCCAGGGTGTTTCATGAATTTACTGTCATACACCAGTACTAAATCACCTTGTTTGAATTCCTTCATCTTGATGTGTCTGTCATGATAGTCGTTCTCTCTTTCCTTTTGAACCTATTGATGGAATCCTGCAATGAATCTGTCTTCTTCCAATTCAACCAACTATGTAACCCTCTTGCGAACAACGCTAGTATCATCCATGTTTGTAAATGCAGCAATTCTTAAGTTTGGCACCAAGTATTCCATCGGGACAACAGCTTCAAGACCATAAACCAACTTGAAAGGGGTCTACATTGTTAATTTCTTGCAAATGGTTCAATAGGCCCATAGTATTGCAGGTACTCTTAAGTCCCAATCATCCCTATTCACACTGCAAATTTTCCATTAGTGTTGTCTCCAATATCTTGTTGAATGCTTCAACATTTCCATTTTCTTGTGGATGGTAAGGTGTACTCTTTTGATGGTGGACCACAAATTCTTCAGTCAGGGCTTCAACTGTCTTATTAATGAAGTGTGTGCCTTGATCACTCATAAGGATATTAGGGCATCCAAACTTGGTTATTTTTTCATCAAATATAAAACGTGCAGTTGTAGTTTCACTACAACCTTTTACTAATTTGGCTTCAGCCCATCTAGTTAAGTATTCGGTGGCAGTAATGATATACCTTGCTCCTGTGCGCTTTCCTAGTGGGTTTATAGGTCCCACAAAGTCAATGGCCCAATTTTCAAATTCTTGTAGGGTTATCTGTGGTGCTAATGTCATTTCATCGCATCTGGATGGTTTCCCAACTCTCCAACATACATCACATGATCTAGCATAATCTTTTGCATCTCTGTGTAAGGTAGGCCACCAAAGGCCAGCTCGCAGAACCTTCTGCGCAGTAATTTCTTTCCCAGCATAATGTCCTCCTACGATGCCTTCATGAGATTTTGCGAGGATTAGTGGGTGCCCTGCCTCCATAACACATATTCTTAGTATCTCATCAGGTCCCATATTGTATAGTTGACTAGCTATTAGTGAAAACTCTACAGCGCGCACCACTAGTTGTTTCTTCTGGGGAATCATATACTCACTAGGTGTCATTCTTGTTGATAGGAACTGGACTATGTCTGCGAAGTGATCATCAATATTTCTAATTGCTAGCAGTTGTGCATCCGGTAGTGTATCCTCCAAACTAGTGGGTTCTTCACCATGTTCCATCCTCGACAAGTGGTCAGGACGTTTGTTCATCCTTCCTGGTTTTACTATGATTTCAAAGTCATATTCTTGAAATAGTAGAAGCCATATGCATATCCTCCCCCCCAACACTGGCTTGTTGACCAGGTACTTCAACACAGAGTGATCTGTGAACATTTTAAAGTGGCCTCCCAACAAGTAATGGAAAAAAATTTGCATCGCATACACCATGGCTAATCCTTCTCTCTCGGTAGTGGTGTAATTAATTTCAGCTGTAGATAGCTTCCTGCTAGCAAAAGCTAATGGATGGTCAATATCCCCTTCTCCAGGTTGGGTCAACACTGCTCCCAATGCAATAGACAACGCATCGACGTGCACATGAAATTATTTGCTCCAATCTAGAAAACCAAAATAGGTGCAGTGACCATCTTCTGTTTCAGTGTGTCGGAGCTCTGTTAGCATTCTTCTATCCAACTAAACTGACATTCTTTATTCAATAGCTTATCCATAGGTGTTGTAATCTGGGCATATCCTTTAATGAATTTTTTGTAATATCCAGTATGTCCTAGCACAGTGCACAGTTTTTTAACTGAAGTAGGAGGTGACAGGTCAACAATAATAGCAATTTTACATGGGTCTACCAGTAGTCCCTGCTTACATACAATATGCCCTAACAACACTCCAAATGGTGAGAAGAAGGTGCACTTCTTCATATTTAAAGCAATTTGACACTACTTGCATTTATCCAACACTAGCCTTAGACATTCAATATGGTTTTTCAACAAGCTAAACACAGTACAACCATCAAAATATGCTTCTAAAAAGTTATGCAAAAATTATTTGAACACTTCGGCCACCACCCTAGAAAATATGGTTTGTGAATTCTTCAGTCCAAATGGCATCACTATATATTGGTAGGATCCCCATTCTGTGGAAAACGTGGTCTTGTGGTGGTCCTCCTTAGCAATCTGGATCTAATCGTATCCTGAAAATCCATCTGTAAAAGAATATACCTCCTAGCCTCCCACATTGTCTAATACTTCATCAGTGAATGGTGTAGGGAAAGGGTCATGCAGACAAGCATCATTCAACTTCCTGAGGTCCACACATATCCTTATTTCTCCTGTCTTCTTGTATTTCATGACCATAGGGTTAATCCACTCTGATTCTTCGACAGATTCTACAATTCCTGCTTCCAGCATTCTGTCAAGTTCGATCTTCACTTTTTTCCTTATATTTTGGGTTGAATATGTAGGGTCTTTGCTTGAATGTCTTTGCACTTGGTTTCAAAGGGATCCTCATCTCTCCCATAGGACCTTGTATACCCTTCATATCAGTGAACTTGGTCGGAAACAAGTCCTAATACTCGTGCAGTAACTCTATAATCTTGTCAATGGTAGCAGCATCCCAATAATCTCCGACACTGGCAAGCTTCGGTGTCTCCTCTGTTCCAATATTGACCTTTTTAATCTTGATTGGATGACCAATAAATGGTATCTCAACTCCTGGTCCTTCCACATTTATTTGGCCTTCTGTTTCAGTGATGTTTACNCAATAATCTCCGACACTGGCAAGCTTCGGTGTCTCCTCTGTTCCAATATTGACCTTTTTAATCTTGATTGGATGACCAATAAATGGTATCTCAACTCCTGGTCCTTCCACATTTATTTGGCCTTCTGTTTCAGTGATGTTTACCTTCCTGGAATCATCGTCGTCAGCACTGATGTTGTAGCAACTCTGCAATTTTTGGAGAGGCACAGTCCATTCGTCCTCTTCTTGTTCCATTAGGAAGCTAGGGGCCTCTTCAAAGACTTTTTGTCTCACAATCTGTAATACTTGATCGACTGACGGATATTGAATCTCAAATAGAAAGGTAGTTACAAAATTTGGAGTCATACCTTCCCAATCTGTAGTGACGAGGCGCAGCTCTGCTTGAAGGTACCAGTTGATAGGGGTCTTATCCAGCGTTTTAATGAATCTGTGTACCCATTTTTCTCGAGGAATGTCACTCCAAGCCTCTTCGTAGCTTCTCACATGGCATACCTTACTTCGCAACTTACTGCTTGTGTTGAGAACCACGTTGTCATCAAGGTTCGACATTGTGTCCAGTCTGTGATATTTCTTTTATGTGTCCCCCACCATCTTGCTGGTGTCACTTTTAGGGCCTCATCCATGGCCAACAGTCTCTGTTGTATTGGTACACTCACTTCAAAGTCCAACAAGAAGGCCTCTAATGGATTCACACCATCAAATGTGGGTAGGTCACTTACTGTTGTGCCTATCCAACAAACTTCTCTGGTTAATCTAGCACATCTTCTGGTAGATACTTCATACATATGGTTCTACTAGTTCTCCAACACTTCTTCTGAATTTGATGAACACGCGTTGTCACTTCGCCAGCTTAGATTCCCATCGGTTGTAGGGTTGATGTAATCCGGTTGTTTGGTTGTTAGTTTGTACATGTTTTCCAATTCATATGCGTGGTATTCTTCTCTGATGGGCTCTGTGTATCACGGACTTTCATATGGATCTAAGGGTACAATGACCCGAAGGCCATCTCTTTCAAAGGTCATACATCTTTTCTTCAGATCAACTACAGTGGAATTGTTAAAGGCCCAATCGATTCCTAACAACGTAGGGTAAGGGAAATTGTCATCGACTATCTCAATTACCTCAAAATATGCAAATGTTCTTACCCCGTCGATGTCCATAGGGACATGCTCCAATCGTCCAAATGGGATGACATCTTGTTGATTAGCCATCCTAAGTCCGATATGGGAATAGATCAACCTCGGTTTTCCCATTAGTGCCCAAGTTTGCTTTTTCATGACATTGACCTCCAACCCTAATTCGAGGACCACATAGTCTATATCATACTCTCCTATCTGAGCATTCAAGTGTAATTATTTATTTGTCCTTCTCTTCTTACCAATTTGGTGTAATTCCCTATTCATTAAGGGGTATATCTTTCCTAGCTCATACTATCTGATTAAGTTTTGTAGCTCTTGTACAACATTTTCATCCCGAATCAACTTAATACAAGTGTATAAAAATTCGATGAGCTTACTAACCTCTTTTCCTCCTCTTGGTAAATCTGACTGATCAAATGCTTGAGGCATCCCATATTCTCTAATTTTTGGTCATGTCTTTGAGGAAGACCCTTGACCTTCTTTGAACTCTTGCCTTGCTTCCTCAAAGATTTGTCTTTCTTTATTCACATCAAAATTTTGGGTCTTCTCTACAGCTTTCTTGATGCCTCAGTATTCTACAATCTTTCCTTGGTTCATTCTATCCTCTCCTGTATCAGCGCCTCCTCGAGTGATAACAATGACTCTAGGTTTTTATCCACGAGGTTCAACATATACCAGTTACACTTGTGGGTTCTGTTGGGGTCCTCGTATTTCCTGAAGCTTGGATAGCAGCACAGGGAAGTCCTCAGTGACATTCTCGAAGGAGTTGCAATAATTGCAAGTGGTACAAGGGTTATGACAGTCCCTTGCTAGATGTCTTGGCTGCATGCAGTTATAACATACTATCTTTCCTCAACCTCGGTCCATACCTCCTCCTCCTCCTCCTCCTCCTCCTCCTCCCCAAGGATTGAAGTTTCCTCTTCCTAGGGAGTTATATTGCGTAGTGTTTCCTTCTTGATGTACTTTGCCTTGGATCTTATATATATATCTCTATCTTTCATGCATGAGATCATAAGCTCTACAATCTCTATCATCATGCCCTACTGATTTACAAAATGTGTAGTACAAGTTTGTGGGTGTCTAAACGTATTTCTACATGTAATAGCACTCATCATGGCAATGTCGATTTTTGCATACTTCACACCAAGGTAAGATGACTTGCTTCAAGGGGCTTGGAGCTCTAGAAGCCAAGTATTCATTGAATAGAGGGTAGTGTTCCTTGTCATGACCTTCTGATCTGCATCTGACACACCAAATGTCTCCTCTTTTGTCTTTTCCCTTGTCTTTCTTCATGTCTTCGACCTGTAGAGACAAACTAGTTAGCTTACTCAAGATCTGACTTATACCTGAGCTAGATTCTCCCATAGGGTTTGATTCAAGCTTCATGGCGATCTCCAATGCCTCAGACTGTGAAGCAATCTTCTACTACATCAATGGAACTCTTATGTGTGTTAAAAGTGTAGCGATGAACCATTCCTTGTTCTGTTCGTCTGGGATCTTAAAAGTTAATCAGCCTATTAGGGTCTTGAATCTCTGGTCGAACTCCCAAACAAGTTCGACTACCTTCTGCTTGATCTCCTTCAGCTCGGTAATACATTGTGACTCCGACTTAGGTTTCTTGAACTCTGCAATTAGCATGTTCTTGATCTCATTCAGTGGCTTAGGTTTTGTAAGTCCTTGGACAAGCTTCATGTACCATCTCAACGCACGATACTTTAGTGTGGTGATGAACTGGTTTCTTTTAACAGCTTCATCAGTAATATTTTTAATGTTCCATATGGCCTCACACAGGAAGAAGTGTTGATCAGGATCTTCAGATCCATCTCCTCTAAATATAGGGAGCCTCATCTCATCTGCCTTGGAGCTGCCTAGGTTTCATGTTTGAGTAGATGTTGAACTGCTAGTAACTATGGACTCTAGTGATTCTGACTATTTTGATTACTTAGCACTATTGAAGCAATAGGAGGGTTTATAGTACTTACTTCAGTGGTCTGTGCAGCTCTTGAGGTTTTTGGCTCGTTCCGACGAAGTTCTTCAGCGGCTTCTTCCTTTTCCCTAGTGGGTTCTGAGTGCTCTTCGTCTGTCAGATATTCCTCTTCTCCACTATAGAAACCCTCTTCCCCATAGTTTTTCTTAAAAAGGTTCTCAAGAGGAACCCCTCATAATAATCTCCCATTGCACATATATCCAGTTTCTGTGTCATTGTCATTGACCGAACTCTTGAACATTAGCCTTTTCAAATCCAGCCAGTTTACTGTATCTTCAAGATGTGCTTTTCATGCAATAACATCTTGATTCTTAAGTTCAGAAAATGAAAGAATTTCCCTCTGGGTCCTTTGAAAAAGTATCTCTCAGCTTGGCTATATGATTCTACTCTGTCAACAACAAACTCAGTGATATACCCTCCAATTGTACTATCAAAACAATGATCTACTACTCAGAATACAGTGCCATCAACTCTTTTAACCTTCTAGATCAGCACCGATGTCCAAACCACAAGAGGTCTAGGTCTTATCTCGAACTGGGTATATGTTAACCTAGCCAACCACTTGTATAGCTCTTGATGGATCCCTCCAAAGAATATCTCGTGAATGTCGATAAAGATATATTTCTCCAACCAATCTTCTGTACTAAGATTAGGGTTCTTTTTCTGGGCTTCAGCAAAGTCCTTCTCTTGATCCTCTATCCACTTTTGAGTTTATGTCTTCGATGGGAACCACCTTGAAATTCCCTCAAGAAGATTATGGTCCTGGCAGCGGAACCATTTGTTGGCACAAGGGCAGACCCAAGGTTCACTCCAAGAGCGCACCAACACGCCCTAGCTAATGGACCTTTCGGCAACACCTGTGAAGCAAGTGCAGTCTCACCCGAAGCAGGTATGAGGGGGTTGCAGGACAGAGATGTCTACAACTAGGGGAATATCAAGTGGATCTATTACAACAGAAACACAACATTCATCTATTTCTTCTCAGCTAAATCTATCATGTACAGCTATATATATGATCTAACACATCAATGCATATAACAATATAACAGCAATAGAGATCAAAGTATCAATCACACACACAACACAAGATATACGTGGTTCACCCTCTCTCTAGGGCTACGTCCACAGAAATGTGCTTATGATTTATTAAGGTAAAGCATACAATTCTTATCTGCGCTCTCAGCTAGCAAATCTTATTACTTCTCTCCCTTTATCTCCCCTTCCTGCGCACCCAGCTGCAGGACTTGACCTTCACACACAGCTGAAGATCTTATCATACCAGAAATATCTCTCACCCTGCACTTCTCTCTCACAATACAATAATCTCTCACCACAACAATAGAGCTATATCAACAACAGTATCGTACCAACCCGACCTAGGTCCTCTTGACCTTTTATTTATACATTACAATACTTCACTGACGGCCTTAGGTCGAAACCTAGGTGCCAAAACCCTAAATACCCAAAACCCTAGGTGTCTAAAACCCTAGGTCAACTTGACCTGCTTTTTCCAGGCTTCACCAGCCTCTCTTTCCTTCCTTCTCGCAAGGTGCTCCAAAGCATCTGATGGTGGATTTTTCCTGCTTGCTAAGTTGTCCTCAATCCATCTTCCTTGTTGATCTGTCATCCTCGATATCCTCATCCCACAACTTGCGTTTCCATACTTCGCTCCATCTTTTTTCGCTCTTCTGCTCACTTCAACCCAGTGACAGTCATTGTATCTTCCACGAAGTGCGCATTTCACCTTTTCTTCCTTGTTCTTCACTTTCTTCCATAACCAAGGGCCAATAGATTCTGCTATCCTTTCCTTTCTTTTGTGTAGAAGTTTTCCAAGATCAAACACATATGCTGCAGGCTCTGGATCAGGGTTCACTCTAGTCTAAACTTTCTTAGGAGCCAAGATTTCTGATTCGGACTACTTTACGCTACTGATATTATTCAATGAAGTCTCCAGGGTAAAACAAGTTTTAGACAATATAGGTATCTGATTCACTTTTACCCTCAGGAATGAAATCTACATCTTTAGTCGTTTTTTCCCAGGGAAAGTTTTCAAATCCGTCCACGACAACGACGCAAAAATGTTATCACTTGGTAAATTGTTGGGTTGAAGAGAATGATCTACCAAGGTAACCTACAAACCAACTTTAATAAAGTAAACTAGTCTTCCCAATATAGAGAGGGATCTCTCTGAGACCTAGTCTCTGATAGATAATAACTTTGGACTGATAGCTAGATTTAGATGCTTGAGAAAGTTTTTTCTAGTTTTGTTGGCAAGGAAGTATACTAATTTTTGGGCTATGGAGTCAACCCTCTGAAAACAAGAGAAATGAATGACTGGTAAGGGAAGTTTTGAGAGGACAAAGGCTAAATAGGTAATGGTCTTTCAATTTCAATATTGTTGTGTATGGCAAAAGAAAGGAGAAACATAAAGCAAATCAGAGCATCATTATAGATTAATTCTAACCTAACTTAGAAGAAAACACATAGTTTAAATGGTCGAGTCTAAAGCACCATGAGATTAATTTTAAACCCTTTAAATATTTCCAATTTAAACGAATGAAACAAACATGAATTTACAGGAAATAAGAATTACATACGAATATACGATCACAATACATCAAACCACCACCACTAGAATATTTTCATCGAAAGCTTCAGGACCTCTGCATTTATATTTCCATCAGATTCAAAAAGTTAAATTAAAGAGTGCCATGTCTACACTACTTTTCCAACCTGAATTAAAAAATATCCAATATATAGAAAATTAACGCCCTCATGGGCTCCTATGTTCGAACTACTTCCCCCCTAGAATCCTGGATTCGGTTACTCTCCCCCTGGACAAAATTTTCAACAAAATTTACTAAGATTAGAAACTTGACTGCACCCAATCATAACATAACTGACATATTCATTTCAATCATTTGGTCATGAGTAAGATTTGACCATCTAGTTGTGATAAATCAACGTTTTCTTCCAAGGGGTACCCGAGTAATCATGCGTACTGTTGGAAACTTTGTCACCTTTGTATAGTGGACATTGGTTGTTGTTGCGTGATCACTGGCTATAGTGTGCGCGTGGTGAGTTTGTGTAGCGGATGTCCATTTATGGTTGCTTGTGCAACTCCAGGTGGCAGCAACGGTTGGGGACCATGCATCTCCTTCAAAACTTGCATGTGTTTCATTAATACCTTCCATTCTCATTAGGTAAGCTTACAACGTTTGCGCAGTGAATATTCATTGTGAAAGTGTTGTGTTTAAATTCTTGTTAATGTAAGAAGTAGACTATGTACAGAGAAATATTCCATGCTATGACCCAAAAAGACAAAAATGGGGCTCCCTTACTCATGCATCCGCAGCTCTAGTTAGGTGATTTAGCTCGTCCTTATTTTCTGCCTCCAACTTCACCTGCAACATTAAATATATGATTGTTTTTCTTAAAGACCAGTTATTTTTGTTCAAACTCTTCACCTGTCTCAACAAAACCACATTTCTTTTCAGTTTTGATTGAGCACCGAAGAGAGTTGCACATGCATTATCAATAGTTGGTCTACGCTCTTTGAAATTTCCTGTGATTTTTTCCTTTGACATCCTTTGTTCCTCTCGAAGCTCACTGATTACATCTTGGGCCTCTCTGAGCTATTGTTTAAGCCAATTTACATTATTTTCTCTCGTTGTGGGAGAGATAGGGGATAATTGACCTGCTCAAGTCTGCGAAGTTGGTGTTTCAATAATATTTTCTTCCAACTGTCTTCTCAACTCTGTTTTCTCTTGATAAAATTGGGCAATAATGTTGTGCTTGCATTAGTTGTTGATTCATTTCCTTAGTATTTGCATTTTCCTCACCTAAATCCACCTGTCTTTCATCAATTCCCTTGTTTTCACCTTCAATAATCTCTAGTTGAACGGTGTGCATGGGAAATATCCTGGTAGGGGAATTGGTGCATGGTTTACTAGGAGCATGGATCTCCTCAATTTTATTAGTCAATCTTGACCTGCTTTTCTTCTGGGATGTTGGTTGATTGAATGACGAGTCTTCTATTTGTTTCCCTTTTCTTTTTCTAGTAACATCTTCCTTTCTCGCCTCGAAACTGTGAAGTGTTGATTCCTCTATAGATAGAGAAATGTCTCCTTTAGGGTCTCTGGGAATGTTAGCTGAAATCACAAAATAATTCCACTCCTTGTTCAAATGTCTCAATTCTTCAACCACTAACAATTTAATTAAATAAAAATAGAATAAATCGTTCCCTGTCTGATCAGCCTTGGCTTGGACACTGTTTGCCATATTTCCCAGGCTCCAACACAAGAAGAAAGCTCAGTTTAAGGGATTTTGCCCTGTGAAGTGCATCAATAACCTTATGTGGTAAGGATACACCCTGTCGAACCTTCCTTCACAGGTGAAATATTTTATGACTATCATCATAAGTTTCTCGAAATTCTCTAAGAGACACTGGCTTGGAATGTTGGCTCTAATTTTCCGATTTCGACATTCGGGCTTGATGAAATCCATATAACATGAAATGTCTAAAGGCATGCCTTTAAATGATTTTTCTTCGCGCGGAGGGATCTTCATCGCAGCTGAAAACATTCCTTCCATCACTTGGAAAGTGATTCCCGCAATTGTCGCGCTGACCCCAGTAAAATTAAGGGCGAATTGCTTAGCCAGTTTCACATTATATCCTTGGATCCTTTTGCAGAAATGAATACATCTGGATTCTTCAAAATATGCCCTGATTGTGGGGTCTTCATTTATCAACTCCAGATCCTAAGGTTCAAACCTCACGGCCCTGCCACTTCTCACCTTCTTTCTTATGCTTTGGGAAACTGCCATGATGTTGGTATTTATTAATTTCACGTGCGCAGTAATGAATTGTAATACCCTCTCTGCATGAAAAATAAGAATGATGAACTTTGCAGAGACTGCAAGAAAATGTAGCAACATGAATATTTGCACGAAAAACAAACCAGTAACAAAAATTCTTAGCGTTACGGAGGAATTCGGTGCAGTGGGGAAACTTGGCGTGGCAGTAAAGTGCAACAGAAAAATTCAACATAGTGAGGAAAATCGGTGCAGTAGCAAACATCAATGGGAGACTTGGCGTGGTAGGGAATGGTGACGGAAAATTTTGACGCAGTGGAAAAATCGATGCGACAGTAGGAAATTCAGAAGGAAGAAGGTTGACGGTGAGAAGAAACAACTTGTCCAAAAAGCTAGTTTGCAATGAGCTCCAAAAGACTTTAAGCAATGGCTGAAAATAATGGAGGAGAGGGAGAAAAATAAAAACAACAGACTTACGTAACGACTGGTAGAAAATAACTTTTATGTAATCAAGGGATCCAGAGCTTGCTGAAAAAACTACGGATGATGCACGAACTCTGAAAGTGAAAGAGAGGCATGAAGGGTGACCAATATTTATGCTTGAGCAGATATAGAATGAAATCATGGAAAAGGATAGTAAATCCATGGCAACGATAGTTTTGAAAGAAGGTTGAAGATTTGCGCAGCAAACTCGTGCAACGGATATACTTTTGAAGTGTCTAAAGTACAAATGATAGAAGTGCCATGATTTTTTACTTTTATGACTTCATGATTAGGGAATGGTAATCTTAATATCTTTCGATGTGACCTTTATCCCAACCACTTGACTCAATTTTGGTACATAATTTACACCCTTTCAACATGAATTGAGACTTAGGGAAGTGGACCTTTACGATTTAAACATGGCGAACCTTACACCCCTTTAACCAACTTATGGCTAGACTCATTACTCGATAATTTCGAACCACTCTTTATTTGGTCACTGACCTTATAAACCTTGACGCACAAACTATGACTCATCTAGGACTAACTCTAACTGCAAAAATCACGGTGCTAACAATCTGAAGTATCTCTTGCAACAATTGTTTGCTTGGGAGGCCCCTCAAGATTGGTAATGTGTTGCTCATTTATATTTTCTTTTTAGATCTGTTTAATTCATTTTTATGCAATTTATGTTAGTTTATCTCTATGTGAGAGATTTTTGTTGCATTGTTAATTGATTCATAGATTAGTTGATGGCTAGTGTTCTATTCAATTTGCTAATTGATTTATGTTAATTTTGGTTAGCTCAGACTTTGATTTTTCTTAGTGTGGCAGATCTGCGTAGATGAATTTATCAACTTGCATTCCTTTGGTTCATAAAAGAAATGAAAAGTTTGATTGCTTGATTTCATTTTTTGTATTGTAGATAGTTCTCAACTCTCATTTTCTTATAGAAATTCATGATTTCTTTTCATGCTATATATTCATTAGTAGAACAGAGTATTAGCTATCTCATTCAAGTGTTCCAATTAAAACACAAAAAAACATATAAACTCTCTCTTTCCATCCATTTCTTCTTGTCTGTACTTCATCGATGTATCCTTTTGGTGAGTGGTTTTGAGTTTAGAATGTATGATTTTACATTTGTATTATATTTCTACAGTTTAGGCTTGGATTTCTTAGCTAAAATTTATTTTCGTTCTTAGTTAATTATGTTTCTGCACTTAGTTTTATTTTCAATACTTTGTAATTTGATTTTATTTTCTGCACCTTGAAGCTAGGTTAGACTTATTCTATTTTTTTGTTTTGAGTTTTTAATATAGAAGTATTTTCTTTGCCTTGGTTTTTCCCGTAGCTTAGTCAAGTATTTAATTTCTTGTTTACCTTCATTGAAATGTGAAATTTAAGATTTCAAGTCTTGTGAATTAGCATTTTTGCTTTCTCCATTTTCATTTTTGATTGTTGCTTTTCTTTTGCATTGTTTCGTTCATCATAATAGAATAGGAGAAAGAGTTATTTAGATCATTTGTTGGGTTTATGTACTTTGTTTATGTTATGTACTATCTTTCTATACTCAGTTTCCACACTTTGTTCCTGCGTTGCACTCTATTCTTGCACTAGTTTAGCATTTTCATTCATGCACTTTAATTTACTATAATTTCAATAACTGAGGGAAAGATTAAAGGTAACTCATGAGATATGGCCTCCCTGCGTTGTGATTCTACCTAAGGTGTTAGTTTATTTCTTGTCAATTGAATGCATTGTTTGTTTCATTTATTGCATTAAAGTGTGATTTGTCGGCATTAGGTTAGACTAGGCTCCAATCTTGCATTTCTTGTGCTTGCACCTCGAAGCTTACGAGGCTCGGTTGATAATTTAATGTTGGGAATTAATAGTACATATATTTAGCCCAACATTTTTGGTGTCGTTTTCGGGGACATGCTAAAGGGATTAGAAGTATAGGTAGGTAGTTTTCATTTTAAATTACATGGACAACCTAACGGTGGAGAGAAGACGGTAATATGTGAGGGAAGAGCCCACGCATCCACTTTAGTGGAGTTTCTCCAAAGTTAGGTTGTCCTCTCCCTTTCATGCAGAAGTGTTTTTTTTTTAATGCAAGTGTGTTTTTCCTTCTTTTATGCAAAAGTGTGTTTTTATTTATGCAAATTTAGTTTTATTTATGATGAGTTGACTTGTGTGAATCCATAACCTGGTGACAACAGGGTCCCAATAACGTAAGGAGTTCAAGTTTGGTGTGTTTTATTTTTGCAAATAGTTTTAATTTCTTAGTTTTAAAATTCATATCTTTGATGATAAATCATTTTTGGTTTGATGTAAGAACCCCCGAGTACTAATTTGTGTTGCAAGATAGGGCTCATCAAACAGCTAGAGTAATTCATGGATGATCAAGAGCTTGAAGAATGTTCCTCCAAGAACTTTCTTACATTCTAATATCATCTAGGAGATCCACCTCTCAAGAAGAGCATATCTTGACAGCAGTCAATAACTTATTTGTCTCTCCACAAGAGGATTTAGAAGTCCCTTCGGATTCCTCTTGTCAATTTGTTGAGGAGACTAAAGAATCATGGAAATAATTCAATGGAGAGAAAACATTGGAACCTGAGATTGAGGAGTTCTTAGCATGCCTCTCAACAGATCATGTATGTACTCCAAAGAATAATCATCTTGAAGAAGATAATATGTGTAGCATGGAAAAGGAGGGCATGATGTGTGACTAAAAGAAAGAAGGGAAACCAGAATATCATGATCCTATTGAAATATGGTTCCAATTAGTTATCAGGTCACACTACTCTCTTACTTTTCATTATTGTTTGATCTCGTCATCAAAGCAACTCGTCCTTCATACTCTGGTATGCATTAAAATTTATCTTTTAAACCCGAGTATGAATATATTTCTAACCCTGTTACGCACATGGATTCACTGGATGTATTCCTATACTTGAAGGACATTTTCTTGTGTTCAATTAGAGTAGGATAGTAAATAAATGTTGCATATAAGTGCAATGCAACCTATCTTTCATACTTTTCATAAATAGGAATGTCAAAAGTTAACAAAGCAATCAATTTAAGATCTTTTGTTCCTCTAGTAGATTTCTTTCTAAAAGTTATGACAATTTTGTTTGGAATTTTATGAGAAGGTAATCTCTTCATCCTATGAATGCACACATAATACTGGAATGGTATTTTCAAAAGCGGAGAAGGCATCTTTTTCAATAGAAGAGAACACTTAAGGGAGTACTTCATGACCTATTTCCTCAAATTTATTATTTTTCCTTAAGTTGCTAAAAAAAGATGCATTCGTGATTTATCATTACCTATCTATTTTAAGACCACTATTTCACAAGGATGATCGATTAAGTGATCTTTTTAATAGAAATTTAAATTGAATGTTAATTCCAAACTATTTTATTCATAGCTAATATTTTTTGGTCAAATAAATCATGAATAATGTATACATTGTTCAACTTTTGACATTTTCCTTGAATTTTCTACTTGTAAGCATGAATAAAAATCTAGTTTTAATTAGTTCTATTGGTTTGTTTTTAGCAGTTGTTCGCAACCCTCTCAACAATCCTCCTTATTTTTTTAGCATCTAACATTGTGTGCATGAGAGCATGCAAAACCTCAGGCATGGGGGAGTGGTTGTTGGGACCTTCATATTATTTTTCAGCTTATGTCAACAAGTCCAAATCAACATGTTCAGTGCTGGAATTTGATAGTCAATTCCAGAATTTCGGTACCAGTACCAAATTTCTGCATTAGTTACGTATAGAATTATGATACCAGTACTAAATGCATGCACCAGTTTCAGTACCAAGTAGTGCTCAGTTTCATCCAACATATTTTACACAGTTTTTGTTGTATCCAACATTACACATAAGGTTATTCCAGTACCTGTCAAAACATTTATCACACACAGTCTGATCTAATACCGAAACTATTGAGCAGTAATTATAAGCATTTTCTACAACCTAGAACTCATAGTATTCCAGTCACATTGTGAGGTTTGAAAATTCTATTTTAAAGATAATAAACACATGTTCTAGTACTGTCATGTTCTGGTACTGCAGCAACCTGTCTGGTACCAGTTAATAATCCGATACTGGTGCCAAAGTAATATGATCATTGACTTGTACTTGACATTGTTTCCATTTCAGGTAATTGGAGGCATGAGCCAATCTTTTCATGTTCTTTCTATCAAGGAATCATTTAATTCTTGTGTTGAACTATTCTTTATTTTTATGTACACCTTCCTTATACATTGCTACGCTCACCCCTAAATGTATCATCGATGTTACCCTTTAAAGAGATATTTTCACATTCAGCTCTATATGATCATGGGTGTGTCTGCCTTATTACTTCATCCTTCTGAAAAAATGATTAATAATTGAAACATCCATTGAAAAGTGGTGACACTGTTATGTTTGATACTAAACTAGTTGATTCAACATGCTCTTATCCAAGTTTCTCTTACAAGCTTCTCTTCGGCGGTATTGATGAAAAATATCATGTGGTGGACCACTCCTGTAAAACCTCAATGGAATTTCATGAGAATCCTAACAATATTAACAAGAGGACCTCTTAATCATTATCTGAGATGTTCCATTATACATTGAATAACTGATATTTAAGGATAATGTGGATGATTTCTCCCTTGGGCTAAATACAAATAATCAATTATGTGCCTAATAAATCTAAAAACACTCTCGTACCACCTGCCTTCCTTATACTCTAAAGATGTCAATGAACAATAGACATCATTATAGATCTTTTGAGTAGTATAATAAAAGGAATATCAGGAAGTAGAAGTAAACCTGTCAGGGTACTAAATAGGCCTGCTAGCAGTGGGGCCATGCTTGTATGGTACTAAGGTAAACCCATTGGGGTACTGAACAAACCTGCTGGTAGTGGGGCTATGTCAGGTAAAGGGAGTTGAAAAACATAAATAGGCACACCTAAAACTAAATGAAAAACCCTTGGGTCTCATTCTGAAGCAATCATTATCAAATCAAAGATAGGAGATGACCTTATATCTTTCGAATGATGTTCTTAAGAACCTTCTAGTATACACCTTAGGGTTCTATATGAAAAATGAATAGGTTTTCATGAAAGTGGGACCCTCAGTATGTGCAATTCACCCTACCTAAGCAAGAAGAGCTATATCTCTATAAACTTTGATAAGAGACGAGTTAATCATCTTGGGATGTATTCTTTTATGTATTCCTTTCTTCAAATGGGATCTAGACTATAACTATATCACTTTTATTTTAAAGGTAATATAGCTAAATGACCTATGAGTTAAAAGTCATTTGTGAAATCTCTTGGCCAAATACTAGAGTCACATCCAAGCCTTTTTCCTAATTATTTTCCACAACATATTGGATAAGACTTAATGGAAAATCACTAACACCTCTAAACTATTACTCATGACTCCACATATCCAAGCAAGTCATTATGTACTACCATGTTGACATCATAACCATAATTGAACATTATTACAAAAGACTCTCCTCTGAATGGCGTCTCCATTTAGATGAACATCATTATAACATTTATATCATCAATGAACCTTTGTCATTACACCACCTTTGTTACTCGGGTTCATTACTCTTCTCAAGTTTGTTACTACGTTCCAGTACCAAACCCTCCTCTCGTATAAACTCTAGTTCATTGAGTTAAAATTGAGAAATTCTTTCAAAATATACATGGGGGTTGATTGTCATGAACCTTTGTTTATGGTGTTTCGAGAGACGGAGGAATATATGACATGCAAAGAAAATTTTGAAAGGGTTTGATGGGAACCCTTTCTAGAACAATATCGAGGGCACCATGATTAAATGTCCCAAGGCCTTTGCAAAAAATTATGATGGTGAGACCATTCAGTTGGGATTTTGAAATGTTGAAGATCATTGTTGCATGAGGACATGGAACGAATAAGGCATGGGGAAAATGTTGGGTATCCTTTTTGGCATCCACATACACCTTAATTTTGCAACCTATATTGAATATGTTTCCTAAAACTATGAGTAATCCATTCATTTTTCTCAATGATACACTCATTTGGCTATCTCTTGGTGTACATGATTTTATACACTCATTTGGCTATCTCTTGGTGTACATGAATTTATACACTCATTTAGCTATCTCTTGGTGTACATGAGGTAATAAACAGTTAACCTATGATTTTCATGGTTTGTTGATAGTAAGAATAGTTATCTATGTTCTTTATTCCATCTAATAGCCTTGTTGCGTAAATCATATTAATACAGCGTTGTAAGACGACACTCAAGGTCATCTGGTACTCACACTCCAAGTTATTCGGAACCAGAACGTTTTACAGTCATCTCGTACATGCGCTCATCCGCTACTCACACTCCAAGTCATATAGTTCCAGAAGGTTCTACAGTAATATGGTACCTACACTCATCTAGTACATGTGCTCATCCGGTACCAATGTTTATTTTTCACCTGTGCTCATTTGGTACCAACATCCTACAGGCATCTGATACTAGATATAGCTCAAAAAATTGGAATGCTTCTAGAGGAAAATCAGGGACATGGGTTATGTCCAGAGCAATGTCGACATGTGGATGTTTGGGGCATAATTCACCCAGCTCACACATGTGGACCTCTATCTCAGGGGGAATGATTCTGCAAAAATTAATAAAAATCTCAAACTACCAACTTGTGCCTTGATTTCCGTGTAGATTGTATCAGATATAGAAATTCTATGATATGGGTTTTGTCTAGAATATGGAAAATTGGGTAAAAAGCGAGCATGTTTTAAAAATTCAAAACTTTTTAAGAGTTATGGGTGGATATTCAACTTGAATCTACCCAAATTGATGAAAAACCCAGATTTGTGTGATTTCATTCCAAAAATTGTAAAATTGGTTTTAACCAAAATCTGAGTTGGGGAATTCGGTTTTATCCATTCCTCCATGGATTTCATGTATAAATAAGCCTCATAGGACTATGATAAGGATCCAATTTTCATTATGATCATTCTTTTGTAATGGAGGTTCATGTAATAGAGGAAAAGAGTTATGATGCCATTGTCATAATTTGAGCTTGAATTTGAATAGACGAAAGATTATTGATTTCATATTTTTGGTGCATTCTTGGGCTTTCATCTGAAGTATCTCTAGCAACAATTTCTAGCTTGGGAGGGCCCTCAATATTGGTAATGTGTTGCTCATTTATATTTGTTTGTTAGATTTGTTTAATTCATTTTTATGCATATGTTAGTGTATCTCTATGTGAGAGATTTTTGTTGCATTGCTAATTGATTCATAGATTAGTTCATGGTTATTGTTATATTTAGTTTGCTAATTGATTTATGTTAATTTTGGTTAGCTCAGACTTTGATTTTTCTTAGTGTGGCAAATCTATGTAGATGAATTTATGAACTTGCATTCCTTTGTTTCATAAAAACAATGAAATGTTTGATTGCTTGATTTCATTTTATGTACCGTAGATAGTTCTCAACTCTCATTTGCTTATAGAAATTCATGATTTATTTTCATGCTATCTATTCATTAGTAGAACGGAGTATTAGCTATCTCATTCAAGTGTGCCAATTAAAACACATAAAAAACATATAAACTCTTTCTTTCCATCCATTTCTTCTTGTTTGTACTTCATCGATGTATCCTTTTGGTGAGTGGTTCTAAGTTTAGGATGTATGATTTTACATTTGTATTATATTTCTACAATTTAGGCTTGGATTGATTAGCTAAGATTTATTTTCGTTCTTAGTTAATTATGTTTCTGCACTTAGTTTTATTTTCAGTACTTTGTAATTTTATTTTATTTTCTGCACCTTGAAGCTAGGTTAGACTTCTTCTATTTTTTTGTTTTGAGTTTATAATCTAGAAGTCTTTTCTTTGCCTTGGTTTTTCCCGTAGCTTAGTCAAGTATTTAATTTCTTGTTTACCTTCATTGAAGTGTGAAATTTAAGATTTCAAGTCTTGTGAATTAGCATTGTTTCTTTCTGCATTTTCAGTTTCGATTGTTGCTTTTCTTTTTGCATTGTTTCGTTCATCAGAATAGAATAGAAGAAAGAGTGAGTTAGATCATTTGTTGTCTTTCTACACTGGATTTATGTACTATGTTTATGCTTTGTACTAGCTTTCTATACTCAGTTTCCGCACTCTGTTCCTGCACTTTGCTCTATGCCTACACTAGTTTAGCATTTTCATTGCTACACTTTAATTTCCTATAGTTTCAATAACCGAGGGAAATATTAAAGGTCTAACTCATGAGATATGGCATCCCCGCGTTGGGATTCTACCTAAGGTGTTATTTTATTTCATGTCAATTGAATTCATTGTTGGTTTTGTTTATTGAATTAAAGTATGGTTTTTCGGCATTAGGTTAGACTAGGCTCCAATCCTCCATTTCTTGTGCTTGCACCTCGAAACTTACGAGCCTTGGTTGATAATTTAATGTTGGGAATTAATAGTACATATATTTAGACCAACAGAAGGTGAAATTGATAAAGGTATTTGGTCACTCATAAATCATGATAAGACATGTAAGAAACATTATTCATTGCATTTCTAGTCATCTCAAGCACTATCAACAAGAGGTGTGGGACTTGATTGAAAACTTTGATGTGTTAAATATTAATCCTATCCCTCATTCTTTAAATTATGATACTGACTTATTAGCTAATTTTTCATCCAAACTAATTTCATCATAAGGTTTAATGTCTGGCATATTTTCTATGGATTTATTTTACAGGCCCTGAATACCTAACAAGATAACTGATTGGAAGGTCTTCGATGATGATCAACCGATCATGAACTTTCTACATATGGAGGATAATTTCTAATATTTTTCCATTGATGAATGCCAACATGATCAAGATTTAAATTCATACATGGAAGGATCAATAGAAAGTAGATGGGGATAAGATAACTCCAGTAAATAACATTCCAAAGCCTATGGTAAGACTTGAGAATCTATATGATCTCAAGGATAAGTTCAAGAGGGTTACCAACTACAAAACAAATAGTTCATCAATGCATTTTGAGGTGATTAATCTTGGGACAGATAGCGCACCATATAATTTCAACCTTGGCAAGAATTGCTCCCCAATGGATAGAAAAATAAAATAAATAAATAAAAATTTCGTCATCAAACTTTTCAAGGAATACAATGACATATTTTCCTAGACATATAATGACCTTAATACATATGAAACCAATATTATTTAGCACATCATTCCCATGAAGCCTCAAACAAAACCCTTTCAATGGAAATTAAGAAAGATGCATCCAAATTTGGAACCTTTGGTAAAGGTAGAAATGTATAAACTCTTGGCTACAAGAATTATTTTTTTAGTTAGGCATACTCAATGGATAGCCAATTTGGTACTTGTCATAAATAATAATGGAGACATTAGATTATGTGTGGAATTCATAAGTTTAAACAGGGCATCCAAGAAAGATAATTACCATGTACCTCCTATGGAACAAATATTACATTGTGTTTTTGGGTTTGAAATGTTGTCCCTTCTAGATGGTTTCTCAAGTTAAAATCAAGCTCGATTTCTCATGATGATAAACTAAAAATTGTTTTTAGAACCAAGTGGGGAACATATGCATATAATAAAAATCCATTTGGGTTGATCAATACAGGGGAAAATTTCCAAAGGGCTATGGATATTGTGTTTAGAGGGTTAATTAGAAATTATATGGTCGTGTATCTTGATGATGTGATTGTATTTTCCAAAGATAAAAAGGATCATTTGTACCACTTGAAAAAACTATTTGACATGTGTAGAAGATATAGCATATCTCTCAACCCTAGGAAATTTATTTTTACTATGAATGAAGGAAAAAAAATGGATTTTTTGTATCCAAGGTCGGGATAATAATAGAACCTGAAATAACCGAGGCAATTACTAAAATTACATTACCATGCAATAAGAAGTCCATGAAATACTTTCTTGGGAAAATCAACTTTGTCAGAAGATTTGTCCCCAACTTTGCTAAAATTATCAAACCTCTCCAAGACATGATAAAGAAAAACGTTAAATATAAATGGGGCCCTAAGTAAAAGGAATTGTTTATAAGGATCAAAGAGGAAATAGAAAAATCCCTAACATTTAATTTTCAATAGTCCTTATCCAGAAGAATGATGATGGGAATGAATTCCCAATTGCTTTCATGAGTTCAGGGATGCAAGGAGCAGAACTTGAATATAAAAAATTGAACAAACAAGCTTATGAAGTTTTCAAGGCAGTTAAGCACTTCAGGCCATATCTGCTAAAATCCAAAACCAGAGTAGTAGTACCATATCATGTTGTTAGGAACCTTTTAGTTAAAAAATATTTACGAGAAAAGAGAGATAATTGGATGACAACTTTGCAAGAGTACAACCTCAAAATCATACCTGCAAAGATTGTTAAAGGGAAAGGTATTTGTAAGCTAGCAGTTGAATCAATAGGAAGCGAAGATGGTGAAGATAAAATATACAAAGAAGAAAACCTACCTGAAAAATAGGTTTGCTACATCCTTGTCATCATTGATCTATGGAACTATGAAATGAAGTATTATTTGACCCATGGAGGTGCTCCAAAATACATGGAACCTAAAAATAAGAGATATATCATACTTAAATCTTCCTAATATGAACTTGTTCAAGGGATTTTGTTAAAAAAGAACTATAATCACATCCTCTTAAGATGCCTAGAGAAAGATGATGCAGAGAGGGTCTTAATAGAACTATATGATGGTCTAACTGGAGGAAATTTTGGGGGATATACCACACCACACAAAATTATTAGGGTAGGTTATTATTGGCCCACCATGTTTAGAGATGCTCATGCATATGCAAGAAAATGTGAAGAATTCAAAAAATCAACCGAAATGGAAATTAAACATGCTTTCCCCATTCAACCTATATCAATTAAATACCCATTTCAGCAATGGGGTTTATATGTAATTGGATAAATTAATCCCAACTCCTCAGCTCCACAAGTACATTATGAATTCAACAGACTCTTTTACACACTGGACAAAATCAATGCCTCTCAAGGTGGTAAATTAAAATCAGGTGATATCCTTCCTTGAATCTCACATTGTAACCAAGTTTGGTGTTCTGAAATACTTGGTGTTTGATAATCCTAAGTACTTTTCTTCATTAAATCTAACTAAATATGATCTTGAAAATGAAATCAAAATGAAGTATGTAACAAAATATTATCCCCAAGGAAATGGCCTAGTAGAATCCACCAACAAAAATCTAATTAAAATCCTTAAAAAAATTGTAACATACCATAAAAGGAACTAGCATTTAACCCTACCAAAATCCCTATGGTATGACAAAGTAACACCCAAATATTCCCTAGGGAAATCTCCTTTCATCCTATTATATGGAATAGAAACTATTTTTCCAACTCATACTTTCCTGCCTTATCTTCAATTATCTTAGTCTATCCAAGAAGAGGAATGTCTCATCATGCAACAAAGACTAAATACTCTTCTCAAAATAAAAGAAGAAAAGGAAAAAACCAAAAGAAAATTAACTTGACATCAAGAATTGATTAAGTGTTGGTTTGATAAAACCTTTGTCAGCAGTAAGGATTTCCAAGAGGAAGACCTAGTTCTCAAGTGGGACAAGGCCAATGAAATGAAAGGAAAATAGACTAAGTTCCAACAATTGTGGCTAGGTCCGTATCAGATTCACAAAAAAATTGGATGAGGAACCTTCAAACTTAAGACATTGGAAGGGGAGATCGAGGACCACCTTGTTAATGGTCAGATTCTCAAGAAATATTTCTCCCGATCACCTGAGGTGATCTACTAGTGTACACACTAGGTCTTTTTTATTTATACTTTTCTTTCAAGTCTTTTTACTTTTCCTTTAGAATTAGGGTGTACAATCCTATTGATCCTTCTGATTAGTTCTTTATTTATTTTGTATATGTTTTTCCTACATAGGAAACTACTAATTATTCCTCGGTACTATTCATGTGTAGCTTTCGGATGAACAATAATATTGCATATTGATTGAATTCATGTTCCCTTGTAAGTGGCCTTCAAATGGTCTGAAATGAGAAACAAACTCTGTACAGACAAACAAGATTCATCGAACACATGAAATGGTGAAACTTAACCGAATTTTACTAGTCATGATCAGTCTTGAGGAAACCCAATGTTGTGAGAAGTAAATTCCACTCAGTTATTTCTAAAAATAGTATCTTGCACTTGTGTGTTCACTCTTTTATTAATCTTGTTGACTCTAACAGTAAGGATAAGTTAACAACTAAAGGTGACCTTTGAGGAATATCCATGAGATCTTTTCCCCTCCACATAAACATAGTGATCATGCCTGAACTTTCCCTGGGTAGACCCATAAGGGAAAAATTAATCACTTAGCCATCATATCAAAGAAACTCTTGTATCACCCTACTTCCTTAACACCCAATTTACAAAATCAATGCCTATATTACGAATCTATAAGGGTGAATCTAAAGCAAGAATTTGAAGGAAGTTGAAATCACTTTAAAATGGTGTGGGAAGTACAAGTAAACTTGTCGGGGCTATGAACATTCATTTTTATTGGGGCCATGCTTGTATGATACAGAGGCAACTTTGTCAGGGATATGGATGCTCATCGAAAGAAAAGCAATGCCCAGAGAAGAGAGATGAGAAAAGAACATCGACATAAAGTTGGTCACAATTACCCCTTTGTGGTTTCATACCCTCTCGAGGTTCATGTGCATGTTTTGAAAATAAAAGAATTAAACTCATTCAATTTCACAGAAACTTCTCAAAGGCACATATTCATAAATTAGTATAACTACACTATCCTTCAGTAATAAACGTTAGATGATGTGGGATCCATGGTACAGGTAAACATGAAACTTATATAGGTCAGGATCTAAATAACTATTAAAACTTGAAGGTACATATTGAGGTAGAGATAATTGGTTCTTCCCAGTAATTCACTATTTGTTGTGCCCCCCACAACTACCCATTGAAACTCCTTGTTCCAGGGAATTTCAATGGGTCCCCCTATCAAAATTTTAAGCAAGAATGTTTTCTCACTACTGAATTAGATAAGTAATTGTAGAGGAACTACTATTATCTCCATGCAATCCTAACTTATCGAAGTATAGCTACATTGATCGATGGTCATTTGAGGTTTCCTAAGACTTTCACTAGCCCCTTTCATCAACCGAGATCAGTTATAATGTCCTTTTCAAGGAATATCTTGGGATGATAAATTGAGTATGTGCCAATGTGACCAATTCTAATAGGCTATCACAATTTCACTATTCAGAAACTCTTACTCGAAAAGGACAAGCATGTAAATATCGAACACTTTCCCAAAGTCCAACATCGAAATGCTATCAAATAATGTTTATCGTAGGATTTTCATCAAGGTGTAGCTTGTACAAGTTGTAATAACATCCCGAAGCCCAAATAATGATGGTTTATCACCCTTGAATGCATAATTGTTGGTTAAATTCAAGGATGGACATAAATATGTTGAGGAAGTAATTCAGGAGTGGTGGTAGGAAGGAGCACCTTTTGCACCAAAGGGAGACAAAGTGTTTCCGACACACAATATAAAGGAACCCTACATGTTTCTATCCAACATGATATGCAAGTTGCATGGTAAGGAGAACAACATACATTTGAAGAGAGAATGGACTCTAGTGGCACACTATGTAGAAGAGAAAGGGCATATATTCAATTGGGATCATCTTTTGTCTATCAACATTCTCAAAATTGTAAGGAGAGCACCAACACTAAAAATCCCAGGTTTTTTCATGTCTTATTATTTGATAGATGTTATATGTGTTGCACATCATTTTCCTGGGATGGACTGGAAATGGAACCCTGGTTTTTTCCCAATTAATGTTTATTGTTTCCAATTATGGGAGGAACACTATAAAAAAACATATGTATGAGACTTGTGAGCATTTCTTAGTACCCTTGTATGTTATCATTTATAAACAGAACCCCCTAAGAATATCCACATAAGTTATGCAGGATATTAAAGAAATTGGGGATTGGTACATTATGAAACATTATGCTTACATTAGGATTTATGTCAACACATGATCTCCTCACCTACTTCCTAAATACATACACGAAAAATTACTAATTAGAGAGATAACATACCAAACGGTGGAGGTCAGGATCACAACCATGTTATCTACTAATTCAAAGAGATATCAGCCCAGACTTCCTATAATTGTAGGGAAATATAACTTAACAAATGTCCCCCATGCCAAAAAAGAAGCAGAATCCATGAAATAATTACTTTTGTGTGTAGGGAAACCTAGGAAGTATCATCCTAAAGGAATAGTTGAGAATCATCTAAATTATGTAGAATTAGTGAGAACCATACAACATGAAGAGGAACCCCAAGAAGATGTTTTCAAGGGGACCATGTCCTTTGAAGAAGCCCTATTGAAAATCAGAGATGAAGAGGAAAAAAAAACAATAAGATTGTTAGAGGAAGATAAGGGGTGAGAAATGAAACAACAACTAGAAGCATTAATCACCAAGGATATTAACCAAGAAGAGGTCAGGAGGAAATCTAGGAAGGAAAAAGGAAAAGAACATTACAATAAGGCCATAGATGCCAATGAGAACTATAAGAAAAATCAAGTGGAACAAGAAGAGTTAGAAGCGAAGGCCACAAGGCAAGAAGCAACCATGAAAGTAGAGAAGAGAAGCAAAGAAAAATTGCAGAGGAAGAAGAAGCTTAAAAAAAAGGGAAGCAAAGAAAGTAGACAAGGAGAAATTTGACAAGGAGAGAGCATAAAAAGAGAAGGAAAAGAAATAAAAGGAAGCATAAAAGAAAAGAGCAGTAGAGGAGACAAAGAAAAAAGTAGAGGAAAGAACATGAAGCAACTATTGTACAAAGATTGAGGGAAGAACAAGAGAAAATACACTCTTGGGCTCGTTCTAGAAAATTCATTTACCAGGAACACCCATAGACCATTGAAACCCATTAAATGTTATATCAATGAGTCTAGATAGCATTGTTAAAGATGTAGCGGTACTTGAGGACACTTTACCAGATGTGGGGACATATTTCTACAGAAAATCTAAAAGGAGGATGCCCACTAGGGATACTAAACGCCAAAGGATAATGGAACAATCCATAGGATCATAACCAAAGGAAAGATCCATTTCATGGCCTTTGGGAAATGACCCTAAAGAAAATGCCATTGAAACAGCTTTAGCCCTACATGCATTTGTAGGGGATAATTTCAATAGAATGGGTGAACTAAGTGTTTCCTTAGATCAATGCAAATTGTAGGTGTCCTCATTGGAAAAACAATTGAAGCAAGAAAGGGATCAAATGGGGACAAATTTTTCATAGGAGATCAAAGATAAGGAATACATGATCATTGTTGAAGTTAATGACCTAAAAAACCACTCACAGGAAATAGGAAAAATGAAAAAGGAGTATCAGGAGAAGGTGGACATTTCAAGTAGGAAGAAACATAATATCTCATAATTGGAGCACCAACTGCAACAAATGAAAATCACAATGGATAAAACTAACCAAGAGGCTAATGCTTTGTAGATTGTAAGAGAATGAGCAACATAGATAAATGCAGAGTTGAGGGAGACATAATCCCAAGTTTTCCATACATTAGGTGATATTCACAAGCATTATGATGACCTGGTGATGTTGCAAGATCAAGTTAATGAATAGAGGATCCAATACAAGGAGGCTCAACATGCATTTGATAAAGTGGAAGATTGGCAGGAAAGGCATACCCAGGCACCAGAAACTTTACCCAGATATAGTGCAAAACTAAAATTGAAGAATCAAATTCTATTTGATTACTATAAAGAAATATTTGATGAGGTAAAGGAGGCCAGGGAGTTGGGAACCAGAGCATGCATCAAGATTTGGAACTCTTCCAATGAAATATTAGAATATTTTGGAATAGAAACAATGTCATGTTTGGAGGAAGCATGTCCCAGTGAGTTGAAGTTGAAGGATATGATAGACCACTGAGATACTAGCAAAGACAAGTAACTCAACTCAAGTAGATATACACAAAAAATTTGTATAAGTATTTGGTCAATCCTATCAAGCTAAATACTACAGTCAGAGATTATGTCAAGAAAATTGGACAAGAAATCAAGAGAGATATAGTCACAAAGCTTTGTGATGGAGAGCTTCAGCGAGAAAATACGAAATTAGACTTGTTAGAATAATTCCACAAGAACTTTGAATTTTTGACAACTTATATGGAGAAGAAAGTATCCAAAGGGCCAAACCCATAGTCATGCATCTTATCTCATGTACAAGTCTTTTAAATTTTGATAGAACAAAGTTGTAATATGGATCGTCTGCTGATGGGTCCTAAATCCCCAATTCAACAGTAGGAACCAAACCCACCACTGAGGCCCAATTAGACTTTGCAACGTTTAATGGTGGAATGATTCTCTGGATCTTGCGATCCGGCCAATTTATCGATGGGATTTATGTTTTCTTATGAAGGCTCTTCCTTCAGTTTAGACTATCTCTTTTTGTATTTTCTCTTAGGTGAGACCGATATGAGATGTAAGCCGGTATAAACCAGCTTGGTGACAAACATGATTAAATTCTAACTACTGGGGAAGAGGCTAAACTTGGGATAACCCGTTGCTCAAGCATGCAAACAATGATTCTATACCACAGGACTAGTACTAATACATTAACCTTGTGAGCATCCAATTACTGTCTGAGAAACTAACTATCAGAAAGAAAACACATATGCAAATTATATAATGGAAAGAAAAATAATTCATCTACCATAATCATTCATTACATATTAACACAATGATTCATCTTCATCATTTAAAGTAATGAACAACAAAATATTGCACCAGATAACTTTAAAATAGATTAAACAGCTCTTACTCATTACAGCATCATTCATGAAATGAGATGGGAAATAGTTCTTCCCCACGTCCAATCACATGCGTTTGATAAAAAATGACTTTGTCTTTGGTCCAGAAGGACTTCTTAATTCATAGCAGCTTCAAAATAATTCATAACAACTAGAAAGAAAGAGTTCTTGCAACAACCATCGACCCTTAACTAATTGGTCGATGTCTTTATTTATAATGTAAAGTTTAACTGAAATTAACGGCTAAGTGCAATTTAAGAAAAACAAAATTCACCACGTGGCATCCTATACTAACGGTTTCTTTAACGGTTAGCCTAAGATATCTCTTGAAAAGGATGGTTTCTCTCATACTCAGACCAACTAATAAACAACTCTTCACAAGTTTGGGCCCATGGAAATTTGTGTTGCTCCATCGAAGCCGCATGTATTCCTTTGATGTCCATCGCATGTGTCTGGTACTTCACTAGACTAGAGTTAAACTATTGTAGCACGATTCAAGCTCTGATTGGATGCTCTGCAAATCATTGCACTTGCCCTAGCCTTGCGTCGGTCATCCTTACGAGCTCTTCGGTCCATAGCAAATCTTGTTTGGCATGCAACTCAACTACGTCGCTTAGGTCGACAAAGTTGTCAGGGGTGTCGAACTCGGGGAGTCCAATATTCTTCATTACTTTGTTGATTTTGCTTCGATGTTTCTTTCGAGTTCCTCGGTGAGATCAAGAAGCAAACTTTGTAAGTTAGTCAAGAGGATCTTTCCTGGAATAGGGGTTGAGGTAGTTTAGAAATCACTTATCAGGAAACGCATAATAAGATGCAAACAGAAATAGAATAGATCGATGTGTACCTGTAGAGCTCGTTAGTCTCGATCGTTTAATACTTACGTGATCACAGTCATCCTTTTGAATGACCTATAATGTCCTTGCCCATGCTGTCACTCCTCTTTAGTTTGAATGAGTTACATCCACGTGCCATAGCGTGGCAAATCGAGTACGGCAGATACAAGCATCGAAATCGTCACAATGGTTGATTGACCTTTGGAATTGGAAAAGGATGCCAGAGTTGAACGTGTGTCGAAAGTGCGTGTACACTCCCAAAAGGTCGGATACCATAATAAGGAAGTCGCTAAATGCCTCAGGTCTAGGCAAGTTGTTCCTCGAGAAGTCATATAACCAAGTGTGTTAACTATCATTCACTGATAATGGAAGATGGGGAGATTAAATTTAATGGAATGATTGTACCGTATATTCCCTGCAACTCTGATCGGTGGTGTTTCATTCATTCTGGATTGCATCCATTGATCAGTTGTGATGCGTTAAATCTCTAATGCATCCTATTGCAAGGTGTGAGTGTTCTTTTGGCACATTATGTTTTGCTTCCTTGTTCTGCTATAAATTCTAGAGGCTCTATGGGGATTCTACACATCAGCCAAGTTTATTCATCTGTAGCGTTGGTCTTGCGAGTTCGATTCCAGCGAAACTCTATGTCGTTGTCTTTTATTTATTCCCAGATGTCTAATCCAATACGTTATCACACTATGGGATCCCCTTTAAATAAGGGATGGGGTTTGCGAGGTAGCCGGAGCACCAGGTTCGAGCCCCAATGTGTCTGGGACTCTTTCTTATTGGCATCAAGGGTCCCTGAAGCTTCAATAGGAGGTACCTACCTTCGCTCGAAAATGGTGTCAGTGTCTCAAGAAGAGGTCATGGGAGTGGAGAAAAATACATCTTAAGGACATATGTTGGAGGTCGTTCCCTCTCAGAAGCAGACACCGTAGAGGAGGGGAAGGCCTAGAAAAAATAAGGAACAAGGAGGAGAAGCCCACCTCCAAATTGAGTTGAGTGAACACCTGGCTGCTGAGGCATTTACAATGCACACTACCTAGTCGAATCCTGTCGAGACTACCAGTCAAGGAAGCGGAAGACAAAATGGAAGGGAAAAGACATCGAGTTCTCCCATTGGAAGTCTCGTCCAATGGCTAAAGAGGGCCCAACTCGCCATAGCCAATCTTTATCAAGAATATAGAGAATTGTGGAGATAGTTGGTGGCGAATAACTAAGAGGTATCGGCACCGCAGGGTCGCGAAGGAAGAACAAATTGGCTCAAGAGACAACTTCGGGAAGTGCAAGATACAATTGTGCAACTGCACGAAGCGCAGAGGATGACGGGGAAGGAAAAAATGAAAACACTGTAAAAGTGAGAAGTAGTCCAGGAGAAGGTCCCTATGCAGGAGATATATGATGGTCGGACTCTTGTTTTGCATTCTCTGAAGTGAAGTTTTCTAGTTTTCTTTGTTTTTTGTGAGGGTTTTGATGTTCTCAATGTAACCGGGCTGGTTAGTCAAGGTGTCGGTGGTGTTTATTTCTATGTAACCTGATATTGGTGGGGAGCCTTAATATATGATATTTTGAAATGTTTTTCAGTTGAATGTATCGCATTCCCTCTTTGTATGTAAATCTACCGTGTTTTTTATCTGAGCTTCTCGTAAATTATGTGACTTTATAATGATCGTTGTTCACGTTTGGCATTACTGACGTTGACGTGGCATTACTGACTCGACGGTTATTAAAAATAAAATCCAGAACTCAGCTTGTGGGTAAGGACTACACTTGGGCTTTGTTCACGTTGAACACGCTAGAAGGGATAGATATTGTAACTACCGATTTCGGGATGGCGTCGGGGATCGATGTTCAAGAGTAAATTTAACACGTAGTTTTATTTGTGGGTTATCACCTTCATAAATCTCCAACGCCGAAAATTTTTAGGGAATCGGTGATCAGTGATATCACCTTAACTTCGCGCGATGCTTATTTTTTTGATCTTCTGTCGATGACGAACGGAACAGTCTCCGGTGATATCTTAAGTGAAACTTATTCGCGGAGATGAGAAACCTCCTTCGGGCGACGCCGGTGAAATTCGACGCTCGACTATTTTGGTTTTCTTAAGTGATTTTCGCACTTTTAATATTTCCCGATGCCGTATTTCCTAAGCACGTTGGGGAAAAATTTAGACCATCGATTCCTTAAGTAAATGTTAGTCCTTTTTAAAGTTAAGATGTTTTTCACATGCTCAAGCAGACTTTAAATGACTCAACATGAAAACATAATGATAAGCACATGCAGTCGTTTTATACTGAAGTGCAATCAGACAGTGCAAAAGATCAAGTGGTACCCAAAAAGTGAAAATTTGACATAGACATTTTTAGATTGTGTTGAGTGCTCAAAAAATGGCGATTCACTGGGAGAAAGTAGAATCTTTGTTCCTTCTCCAAGGCTCGGCTGATACGGAAGTTGAAGGAGAACCTTGATTGCTTTGACAATTAGAACCTTTTTACCTTTTCAATTGAAGTTCTCTGGTTGATGCTTCCGGGTCTGCCCGTGGGATTTTAACCCTTTTCCTCCTTCATTTCCTTTGACCCTAACTCATGCCCCCTTTTTACAAAAGTTTAGAAAAGCACTTACCAGCATGAATCCTTCAATTATCGTTACTTACTTTCTTCAGTGTTTCTCTGCTACCAACAAGCGTCCATAGCCTCGGCGGAGTCAACCCGACATCACAGACCTTGCTCCATTGCCAACGAGCATCCATAGCCCCGGTGGAGATATCTACATACCCTCTCCGGATTTTTCACTCTTTTGATAATACCAACTTTATTTCAGCATAACACACTGAGCGAGCGGGAGAGGATGATGTATGTTTATTTCGCAAGGTGAGATGATCAAGGTGGATCCTTTGCTAGCTTTTTTTTCTAGGAGTATGTAGTCCTTTCCATATTTCCTTCTTTCCCTTAAGGTCTTACCAAACCACCCAGCAGATACTTATGGAATTCCTCCAGAGTTCTTCATTTGGAAAGGTTTAGATAGAGGACTCCTCAGAGAAACCGCAGATCCTCCTATGCTTCTTGTGTTTGAGCGATGAGTTAGGAACATTGTTCGCTATGTCGCATAATTTAAGGTCGGCCATTGTCTAGCTAATACACAACCTTAAAAAGTGCGAAAAACAAAACTGCAAAAAACAAGAAAATAAAGCAAAATCGCAAAGATCTAACCAGAACCAAAATCATAAAAACAGTATACAAACAAAAGAGATTATTATTATTACCTTCTTTTTTTATTCAAATTCTTATTGGAAATATTGTTTTAGGGCCTGGCCATTCACTGGAAGGGCATCAGTTTCCCCCCTTAGATTCTGCAACTGATACGTGTATGCCCAATCTTTTTAGCCACTTGGAAAGGTCCAAGCCACATATTTTGAAACTTAGAATGCTTCCCTTTCAGTTCATTTTCTTTGTCCCACTTTAGGACTAGGTCTCCTACTTCAAAGTTCTTCCCTTTAGCCTTATGCTTGTCGAACCATCTTTTCACTATCTGTTGGTGAGCTAGGAATTTGAACTTAGCCTTCTCTCTTTCTTCCTCTAGCATGAGTAGAGTATTGATTCTTCGTTGTATGACCGATGAAGGTTCCTCGCTAGAATCTTGGGCTAGTTGAAGAGATGGAAGATAGAGCCCATTTGGGAGGATGGCTTCTTGCCCATAGACCAAAAAGTATGGGTAACTTCCTATAGCTTCTTTGGGTGTGAATCTGTCGGCCCATAAGGCGTTATGGAGTAGATTATGCCAATTCCTTTGGTTATCTTCAACTGTCTTTTTTAATATCCTCATTAGGTTCTTGTTAGTTGATTATGCCACACCGTTTCCCTATGGATAATAATTTGTCGAATACCTAATTATGATTCCTTTGTCTAGATAAAACTTCATCAAGAGGGTGGAAGAAAAATAAGCATCATTATCAAAAACTAGGACGGAAGGGACACCAAACCTTGTGATTAGTTGTTGTTCTATGAATTGGATCACTACTTTTTCGTTTACATGAGTCAAAGGGATAGCCTCTGCCCATTTCATGAAATAATCGATAGCAGTAAGAATGTACTTATGTTGTCTTGAAGAGCTGGGTGTAATTTCTCCTATGATATCCAACCCCCATTGTTCAAAAGGCCTCGAGACAGTCACAGGTTGGAGTGTGATTACTGCTCTCTTTTCCTTCCCTATGCTTATTTGATAGGTTATACAGTTTCTAGTGTAGGTATGAGCGTCTTTGAACAAAGTGGGCCAATAATAGCCAGCTCTCATAATCTTATGAGCGGTGGTGTTTCCTGCTAAATGTCCCCCGGCAGGGCCATCATGGAGCTCCTTCATCACTTTGTCTGCATCTTCACATTCGAGACGTCTTAATAGTACCCCATCATAATTGATCTGGAAGAGTACCGAACTTATAAGGTGGTATTGTGAAGATTGTAACCTGAGAGCTCTCCTTTCCCTAGGGTTGAGATTTTCCGGAAAAGTCCCATGGTGGAGGAGATAAGTTAAATCCTTATACCAAGAATATTTTCCTGGGGAGATGTATGATACTTCACCACACCATAGTGTCGTTTCATTCTCCCATTTGGAATCTTCACTTACTTGGTCTTCGGCTTCGGCCGCAAGCCTGCATAACCCTTGTCCTTTTAGTAGTTTGGTAGGTTTTATATCTATATCGAATTCATGGACTACTGCCATCTAGTTCCCTCTTCTTTCCCCCATAATCTGTTGGGTAAATAAGGATCGGACTTCAGGGTGTGGCACAATCACTTTGGTGTGGTTCTTGAGGATGTAGGACCTGAAATGTTTTACCGCCTTATATACCGCATAGGCCTGTTTGTCTATAGCAGGATAATTGAGCTCAACTCCTTGAATATTAGTACTCATGAATGACAATGGGGCCTCTTTGTTGTCATCATCCTTCTGAGTCAAAACTGCAGCTAACGATTGGTTAGAGGCGAAAGTATAGAGGAAGAAGTCTCCATTGAAATCGAGACTTCGCAACACTGGGGACTGAAATATAGCAGCTTTGATATTGCCGAAAGAACCTTTTCGCTCATCATCCCACTTAAATTTGGCATCCCTGCAAATCATCTTTTGTAAAGTTTTGATGATCTTCATGAAATCGGGAGTTTATTTCCTCCCAAAATTGATTTGCCTGAAAAAGGATTGCATAGCTTTCTTGCTATGGGGCAAGGGGAGTTGAGCTATGGCCTTAATCCTTCCTGGGTCTATGTGGATGCCTGCTTGAGATATAATGTGACCTAACAACTTACCTTCCTCGACACTAAACATGGTTTTCTTAGGGTTGAAGGATATATCGTATTTCCTACACCTTTCAAAAATCTAAGTTAAGTGTTGGATGTGCTCTTCTATATTCCTTGAATACACCTTTACATCGTTTAGATATACTACCACACATTTATTGATTAGTACCCAGAAAGCTACATCCATGGCCCTTTGGAAGGCCACTCCTGCATTAATTAACTCAAAAGGCATTCGTTTATAAGCGAAGGTTCCCCCACTTGATTCGGAAGGTGGTTTTTAAATGGTCTTCCTCCAAAACCGAAACTTGGTTGTAACTTGAGAAACCGTCTAGTAGAGAGAAAATATCCAAGCCATACACGATCTACAGGAATTGTTCCATCGGTGGGACTGGGTAATTTTCCTTTTCTAAAGCTCTGTTGAGGTTCCTAAAATCTATGCATAGGCAGATTTCTCTCGATTTTTTCCTCACCGGGACAATATTTTCTACCCATGCGAAGTGCCTAACCTGGAAAATGATCTTGGCATCTAAAATGTTTTTAAGTTCCTGATACATGAGAGGTTCCAGGGATGGGTGTTACTTTCGGAGATTTTGTGGGAAAGGTTTCACTTCGGGTTTTAATGGGATAGTGTGTTGAATGATGTGGGTATCATACGTCTTCATATCTCTATAGGAACATGCAAAGACATCCCATTATTGTCTGAACAATTTGAGATCAACTTTCCTTTCCTCGTTGGATATAGTCTTGTTGAGATTCACATTCTTTGGGTTTTTTGAGGTTCCGAGATTTATAGTTTCATGCAGACGACAAGAGCTACCAGTCTTTGCATTTTTAGGCCCCTTGAATCACTCTTTTAGATCAAACGGATTTTCTAGATTAGCTATACCTTTTGGATTGTGTGAAACTTTGATTTATCAACAGGTTTCCCTGTCCTAGGATCGGTCTCTGTTGATTTCTCTTGGAACACTTCATCGTCAATAGCCAAATCTTTGAAATTGTTTTGGTTAGTCAAGAAGTTTATGATCTGTTCATCTCCTTCAAATACTTTCCAATTAGAAATGTTATTAGACACTGACAATTTGTAGAGCGGCTCTACAGTGAATCGGGAGGCTTCATAATCTTCCAGAGGTGACAGCCTAGAAGCAGTTGTGGCAAGGGATTCAGAAAGAATATTCTTTGTTATGGGGATCATTGTAATATTGAAGGCTTCAACATGTTCTACTAACCTATGTACCTCTTGTTGATAGTTCTTTAGGTGAGGAGAATTGCAATGTATAGTATTCCTTACTTGTCTAACGATGATTTCAGAATCTCTGAAAACCTTCAATTCTTTGACATTCAAGTCTATAGGAACATGCAAAGACATCCCAGTATTGTCTGAACAATTTGAGATCAACTTTCCTTTCCTCGTTGGATATAGTCTTGCTGAGATTCACATTCTTTGGGTTTTTTGAGGTTCCGAGATTTATAGTTTCATGCAGGCGACAAGAGCTACCAGTCTTTGCATTTTTAGGCCCCTTGAATCACTCTTTTAGATCAAACGAATTTTCTAGATTAGCTATACCTTTTGGGATTGTGTGAGACTTTGATTTATCAACAGGTTGCCCTGTCCTAGGATCGGTCTCTGTTGATTTCTCTTGGAACACTTCATCGTCAATAGCCAAATATTTGAAATTGTCTTGGTTAGTCAAGAAGTTTATGATCTGTTCATCTCCTTCAAAGACTTTCCAATTAGAAATGTTATTAGACACTGACAATTTGTAGAGCAGCTCTACAGTGAATCGGGAGGCTTCATAATCTTCCAGACGTGACAGCCTAGAAGCAGTTGTGGCCAAGGATTCAGAAAGAATATTCTTTGTTATGGGGATCGTTGTAATATTGAAGGCTTCAACATGTTCTACTAACCTATGTACCTCATGTTGATAGTTCTTTAGGTGAGGAGAATTGAAATGTATAGTATTCCTTACTTGTCTAACGATGATTTCAGAATCTCTGAAAAGCTTCAATTCTTTGGCATTCAAGTCTATAGCTTTCTTTAATCCTTGTGCTAGAGCTTCATATTTGGCAGTATTGTTTGTACATTCAAATTTTAGCCTACAAGATAGGAAATGACGTTTACCTTTAGGATAAATGAGGATTCACCCTACTCCTGACCCTTCTTGCAATTTAGATCCATCAAAATATAAAGTCCAAATTTGTGAACGACAAACATCCTTTTCCTTTTCATTTTTAATTTCTTGTTCTCCTATATTTTGTTCTGTCATCTCTAGTGCGGGGTCTTGACAAAAAAGGGTGTCTTCTGTCGGTATCAGCGATTTCTCCTGAAAAAACATTTCAAAGTTTTGAGGGAGGGGAACATCGAACAAGAAAGGAGCAAAGTTTCCAAAGTGGGATTTGTAGGAATAATTTCCCAAAACGAGGAAGTTCGTGGACGAGGGTTCGTTCAGGGTTTCTAGATCAGTGACTGTGTGTTTCAAATATCTCTCCCTATCGATTCTGATCATGTTCTTGTATCCCTTCAATGGTAGCCAAAGGTGTGCCCAGTCTGTACTAAAATATTCATTTATCTTTTCACACCAATCTCGACTCAGTAATAACCCATAGGCCTCTGGAATATCTACCACAATGATGTTGATCACTTGCACAAACTTGGGGTGTGTAGCTATTCTAATCATTACATCTTTGATTTCTCCCATGACCTTGACCTAGGTTCTATCTAGTTGTATGACATGTTTATCACTCTTGATAGGAACAATGTTTAACTTTTTGCAAATAGACAAAGGCATAATGTTGGAAGACGCCCCAGAATCTACCAGACAATTGTGAAGGTTTCTATTGAAGACTTCAAACGTTAAGAGGAACGGTGGGACAAACGTTTTTTTCCTTTCTATCTTTTGAGCAGGTGTTCACAGTTAGTTTTCTCACCAGATTTGTGGGAGATAGAGTTCTTTCCTGACCACTTCCCATGGTCAGGTTTTCTACTGAGTTCAAATCTTGTAACAGAAAGTCATTTTGTTGAGGAATCCTACATATGTCCATAACTGATATATTAGCCTTTAACTTCTTTAAATCTTCGACTACGTTGTAATCTAGTTTGGGCAATTCTCGGGTATGGACACTTATAGGTTTCTTACCAAGAGTGAAAGGTGTTTTCAGGTGATCGGGAGTTTCCTTACTTCTCAAGGTTTGGGTGGCAGCGGTATATTTCGAGCCAAGCGAACCCTTACTGCGTGTTTGTATCACCAAGACTTCTGCGGGTTGTTCTTGAGACTCAAATAGGTCGTCGAAAGGAATAATCAGGTTGGGATCCCATATCATCATGGTTGTATCTTGTGGTGGGTCAATCTCTTCCTGGTCAGGAATATTCATAGCCGAACTTCTTGGTTGTTCGGTCAGGGAGACTTCGTCTAGAAACCGATTGGCCATCAAATTCATGGCATGCACCCATTGAGGGAAGTCTCTTTCGAAGTGGTTTTCCTGGTGATAAGTACAAAAAGAATTAGATGCAACATTCCCTAGATCAATATTTAAGTTAGATGGGGGAGGTTCAATTGCCTTGAACGGTGGGTTCCTCTTAAAGAAAGGTTTGTAGGGGCTTTGGCCTTGGTTTCCCTCCCCTACATTTTTTTTCATGTCTATGATCTCGTTTGATAATTTCTTAACCATGCGTTGTAGGTCTTCTATGTCTCTGCTACCCTTGTCAGGAGAATGCTCTGTCTATTTCCCCGACGGTATAGCCAAAAGGAGTCCTCTCCTAGGAGGAGGCTGAGCTTATTTCTTAACTAGAGAGACTTGGCCCTCTTTGTTGGGTATGTGTTATATTCTTTGCATGAGTAGTAGTGTCTGAGCGTCTGCGCCAGGTGCATAGGGGGGTTAGAGGGGGGTGCAGGGGGGTGCAAGGGGTAGCGCCCCCGAAATTTTTTTGAGCACTGGGACGACATATTTCCGTGACCACATGATATTTAGGTGGTTTTTCGGCACATGGTTTTTTGCCGATGGTTTTCTATTTCCGGTTAAGGAATTAGGGTTTTGGACTAATCCAGGTCATTGGGTTAGGGTTTTGGATGCCGATGGCTCCTATATGTATATTGTATTGTAAACAATGTAACACAATGTATGAATATAATATATGTCGGTTTTCTCGGTTTGGGTTTACAGGTGAAAAATCTATGTGTAATGTTTGTATTTGCCATTGTAACTTTTCTGTTCTTTTCTGAATATCAGTTTGCAGTAGATATTGTACAAGGTTAGGAATTTACATTTGGTATCAGAGATTTATTGGCTTCAGGGGGACGCCTTTGTCGTCAAGGGTTTGGCTCGGGACTGTGATAAGCCTTGTTACAGTGAGAGATCTGCGATATTGTTTTTCAGGTGAAAAG
>SNQJ01S0000821.1:492435-533916 GCA_010110895.2 Picea sitchensis | reverse complement strand
GTAAGCTCATCCTTCAGATGAGTCCCTTGGAGTATGTTTAACGAACCCTAGGAAGGAGTGGTTTGGTCCCATATGGGCCTTTCGATGTTTGTTTTATGAGTCCAAAGAAAGTAAACTTAAGGGTTTTTCATATTTAGAGAGTCTGAAAAACACTTAAAGGAAACTCCAAAATGTCCTTTTTTCGAAAAATATTCTGGTGAGATTGAAAAAGAGATAATCTACCGCTCAACGAACATTTTCTTCAAACACTTTAACGAGCGTGAAAAGAACAATATCGCCCAGTAATCTTTTCATGTTTAAAGAGTCTGAAAAGAGCTTAAAGGGAACTCCAGGGGGTTCCTTTTTCGTATAACCTTTACAATTCCGAAAAAGTGATAAAAGTCTACTCGATTGTGTTCTCATTGTTTTACGAGCATGAGAACGAACAAAGACTGAGCTCGGGATTGTTTTCATTTTTACGCAAGCTTAAAACAAAACAAAACTATGCTTGGGATAGATTTTATTTTTACACAAGCTTAAAACTAGCCAAAAATTTGCTTGGACCTGGTTTCATTTTTACACAAGCTTGAACCAGCAAAAAATTATGCTTGAGGTAGGTGGTTTCATTTTTACACAAGATTGAACCAAATTAAAAACTATGCTTGCGACTTCCAACGCATGTTTCATGAATTCCCATGGTTGGTACTTAGCCCCCAGCTTAAGAAGCTAACGACTCAACTTCGGCATGAAGTCCATAGGATAGAAGCATCACCCCCCAAGCTTTGTCTCATCCAACAACACAAGCGGATGAAATGAAGATTCAAATACTAGACGAAGGACTTGACTCAAACAGAGAGGGGAAAAAATCTTTTTCATTTTTTAACGAGCTTGACACAGAAACAGGAACTATGCTCGTAACATCTATTTCATTTTTTTAACGAGGTTTCCATAGAGATGCAAAAACTATCCTCGTAGTTGGTTTCATTTTTTAACAAGCTTGAAATCAGAAAACCATGCTCAAAGCTCTCTTCTTGATCATGGCTACCAAGAGGAAAATGCTCTGGAAAGACACCATGTCAAGGGACAACACTCGGTCATGGATTCCAAGAGATAATGGAAGGAAGAAATACACTCTAGAAAGAACACATGTCGAGGGTCACGACAAGGGTAAGGAGATCAAGCTCTAAAATCCCTATAGAAGAGATCACCATGTCAACTATCGAATCTAAGTCATCAGAAGCTGAAGTCATGGGAGATAACATCACACAATTGACCTGTGGCAAGGGTGACACCGACTGCATATACAAACCATTTAGGGAAGGCATGGAAATCAAGTCAGGACCAACAAATGAAAGTTGATCAATAGTTACAATTCTTCCATCGTGCGGGAAATATATCACACGAAAAAGAGTTGACACTATAGCTTTCGTGGCATAGACATAATCTCGCCCAAGGAGAAAAGTGAAATCCAAGGGATCTTGGACTACCATGACGTCAATAAAGATAGTTCTCCCTCCCAAAGTTACAGGAAACTGAGGAAGGGTCCATAAATTTTGACTGGTTCTTCTGTTAAAAGCTAACAGAGTCTGTGTAACCAGCACAAGTTGAGGATAACCCAAAGCTTTCCAAGCAATAGGGGACAAAATACTAACGGACGAACCCTCATCTATCAGCGTCTGAGGAATGTCCCGACCACAAACCTATACTGTAATCTTGAAAGGAATGTGAGAGGGAAGACGAGGTCCAATTAGCACACCCCAATCAAAAAGGATGGCCTCATTACTTGGATGGGGATAGGCACTTATCTGGAGCTTCGAGACTTTGGGGCTCTGGAACTTCGGAGGTTCTCTCAAATCCAAACTTCCAATCCCCTAGAGCGTCGTATTGGAAAACTCGCGAAGAACGGTGGTTCGACGATCCACAAATTGCTAGTATCCAACGACTGAGATGGACTCCGGCCTTCGGGAGTCCTCGACCCCAATTGCTTTTGCCTTGAATTCTACGGATTGCCAAGTCTTCGGACTACGGGCTCTACTGCCATGTGTTCTCTCCCGATCAACGATGAGTATTTACTCCGCTCTTCGGAGCTTCAGGAGTTTCACCTTCATCACACTTCATTCCTTTCAAACATTGAATTCCTAAACCTCTTAACTTTTTCGGGGTCCACATAGTACAATTGTCATCATATAAGATGGTGACACGTGGCCAAACTAATAGGTGACACATGGTCCAATTAATGGTTAGCACATGCCTGGTTCTCATTGGTACAACATGCATACCAAAGGGATGAAACAAATTGACACATGGCATGCTTACAGTGGTCCACATCACCCTAGGTGATGTCATCATACCATGTCACTTAGACACTCCGGAACTTCAGACTTTGGAATACTTTCCCTTATTACACTTCAAAATACCTGAACGTCGAACTGGCGAATACAGTGATCCCACAAAGCTCGGCTATCAACCAATTAATGTAGTGACATGTGGCGGCACAGATGGGTGACATGTGTCGGGTCCCAAATGGTAATAAGGGACTGTCAAAAGTACAAAACCCAGTTACACGTGGAAAACTTAGGGTAGTTCCACATCACCCTAGGTGATGTCATCATGCCACATCATATCCAGTGCTTCAGAACTTCGGAGCTTCGAGCTTCATAGGATTTCGTTGTTGAACACCACACAACCCCCAGATTGTCGAAATTATGAACATTGCTTAATATGCAGACATGTGTCCCTCGAAATGGACGGTCCAGATTAACTCTGGAGTTTGGGACTTTGGGGGATTTCCCTCCTGGCAGCTTGAGGATTCGCTTCTCTCGGAGTTTTGAACTTTCGAACTGTCATGAGATCTATGGCTCACCTCCTGATCCTTGCTTCATCTAACGGCTTCGATCTTTCCTTGGCCAAATCCAACAGTCAAACACTTCTCCCAGTGATCTATGGCGTAGATCCACTCCGTAACTTCGGAGCTCCAGAGCTTTTGCCTCTTTCACAACAAAGAACTTTAAAAATCCGGAGTGACGAAGTTTGGAGGACTTAGGTGCTTAACCACCATGCTCCTTTTTCTAGGTCTAACGATTGTGAAGGGTCTTCCTTCTCCCGAACAAATCCTACGACTTAAATTCGATCTTGTGGTTATCAACCACGATCATTGCGATAACCACTCTGCTACTTCTCTTGAGCTTTCCATTACCACCAAGGTGCTCTCTCAGTGCCCTTCTAGCACTCTATAACTTCCATTTACTCATACATGGCCCATCCAGGTTCAGTGTTAAAACCATGGGCTTTCATACCATATTGTGACATCCCTAGCCACCAACAGGTTGGGCAACATCACTACAGAAAACGCTCTGATACCATATTTTGACGTCCCCAGCCACCAACAGGTCGGGCAACATCACCACAGAAAATGCTCGGATACCATATTGTGACGTCCCCAGCCACCAACAGGTCGAGTCATGCTACCGAAAAACACATTCTTACTGATCTTTTGATAACCCAAAAGGTATCATACCCAGCCATAGACCTGCTGGGCTATGGCACACGGAAAATCTTGCAGAACATCATACATATATAACTTAACAGACAATTACATTATTCTAATATACAAATAAATGCGGAAATAATAGTAAATCCTATACGTAGAGCATATACAGGCTAAACTCATAAATATAAAACATGTACAAATACAAAGCAAGTAAATGGACACATAAATGGTACTTATCTTTTTAGAGAAGACCACCAACTGCGCGCAGACCTTCCATGAACCTCCCATCCATAGACCACGTTGTTCATCACTCTCAGCAGTGGGTCACCCTCGAGCTAGGACTAAACTCCACCCGGGTAAGAGGATTCCTAGGCTAGGCTAAGATAATGGGATGCTACACAGTTAATCAAGAAGAATTCCCTCCCAAGAGCCAACTTATACACACAACCTACAACCTCTCATTCCACACATTCTTGTCCCACCCTAGGAAGTGTGCCCCTTCTCTGCTCAACAGTCCTTCAGCGACCCCACTTCCCTTCCAGGGCTTCAGCAACACGTCAGACAGGAATTCTCAGAGCACTATAGCTAATGATGGACTCCCACCAGGAGAAATCACTTCCCCGGCAACCTCTCTCACCTGGAGAGAGTTGCTCATAGGCCTGACAACCTGCTTCTTCTTTCCCAGCAAACTCTCTCACCTGGAGAGAGTTTCTCACAGGCCTGACAACCTACTTCTTCAATCCATCTCCTTAGCAATAAATCAACAACATTCAACTAACGCATAGGTGATGGAAGCAACTGAAATTGGGTAAGGACACGGAATATGGTAGCAAGCCATGCTCATCCAAGGAAATGAACAGGATATCTCAATGACTTCATGTTTCAGAGGTTTGTGATAGATGCAGAGGGCGACGATGGAGGAAATGGCTCAATGTGTGAATCTGTGGGTGAATCGGGAAGGATGGCAGACTTCCAGAGAATCGTGAGGGTCACCAGACTAGTGAGGGAACGTGAGACTTTTTAAGGACGCCCGAATGGGAAGTGACACGAGAGTGGCAAAGGAACCCCCAACGAGCTGGTTTTCCCAGCTATAACTGCATGCACCCAGGTCGAGACCTGTCTTCCTGAAGCTGCATGAGCTCCACTTAGCACTCGTTCCCTTTCCCAAGAACTTAGGACAACATCGGTTATGTCAACCTTAGCCTTTAGGAAATAATAATAAAATGTTATTCCTTTAGAGGTAATCCCTCTAGCTTGGTCCCTATTCCTAGACACTTAGCCCCCTCCCTTACCCTACCTAGTGGAGCTTAGTCTCCCATAACTCTTTCTTCGTGGTCGGTCTACACGCAGTGATGTATTTATATTAAATATATGAGTATTTACACATATGCAATAATAGGCTCACTGGCCTTTGCATCTAGGCTCTCTGGCCTAATCACCACATAATCCTCCTAGCTTATTATAACTTGGTTCACCAGCCTATCAAACATGTTTACAATTCATAATTATAATTGGGTCTTGGTCTTGGGATATTACATGTTATACCACAATTTGCCATACCATTTGCATTGTGAGATGGCCTAACCCTTGTCCCTCACTTGCAACTTGAAATCCCAAGTTCCCTCATCAAGATCACTTAAAAAACAATTTTTTTTAATATCTGTGGGTTTCCTTAGTGAAACACATGGACATTAGTGCCTTTCTAGTGTACAACCCGTAGATTCCCTTAAAAAATGTGAAAAATAAAATAATTCCACAGTTTTGGGTAGGGTTTTCAGTTGGGCTTCCTAACCTTTCTAAGCTTGTACCAAATGCAATTCAACCTCTTTAACCTCTTGAGGAGGGTATAAAATCACCTTTTGGGGGCATGGATGAGGAGGAAAACCTAGGTGCAAATTTATGCTGAAGAAATTGCAAGTCTCCTTATTCCCCTTCATCCTCTAAGTAGTATCCCCTTGACCTGGAACCCCTATTCTAGCATTCCTTCATTTTCATTATATGACCATAAGGTGTATTCCTATCCTTATTAGCTCATCCAAGGAAGGTAAATCTTGTTGAGTGATGCTTGAAAGACCTTTTGGAGGAACCTGGGCAGTTGGCTTTGAGGCAGTGTCAATGGCTCAAGTCAGGTTATAACCACTTATTTTACCGTTGCTAATAAAGAGTTATCTTTTCTCCATACTCGTGTAGTATTGATTCAATGCGTTATGTATGTTTAATCATTCTCCATATTTTAATCTGTCTACCTTTTGTTTGTATGATTTTATGCTATAACTACTTTGTTGCAGCACTTTCTTGATCTTCTCTTGTAGGTTAGTTTGAGCAGGAGTCGAGAGTAGTACAAGGGTCAAGAGCGAGGAATGACACCAACTATAAGGATACAAGGTGTGAAACTTTCTTCCCTCTCTGATAAAGTAGTTATTTCATTACAATTCTTGTGTGTGGGTTAGGATTTTGTCTTTCACTTAGTCAATCTCTGTTTTGACATGACCCAAAATCACAACAAAAAAATCCCATAACAATTGGTACTTTAGGAACCACTATAACAGGAGGCCATTTCCCACTTGGGGAGCTTGGACTAGTTGAATTCACCCCATCCAAATCCAATAGAATGGAAATCCTTTATTCTTTCATTTTCGACAATGAAAGGGGGAGGATTGTAAGGCAATCCCACAAAATATTTTACAATACCAAGAGTGCCATCACTTTCAGTAACTACAAAGACCCCACTTGTAATGGACACTAGAATGGATCCTATATCATTGGCCTCAGTTGGAGTGGTGTTCTCAAGAGTTGTAGAGAAAAATGTTAGAAACATGGCTCAATAAATAGAAGAGTACAAGGAAAGGATCCAAGACTTTGAATAGGAAGTAAAATGCTACAAGATCGATAAGACTAGTATAGTTGCATTTAGAACATATGCCTTTGAGTTGCGAGAAGAATTAGGGATAACATTGAGATAGTTATACACTATCCGAAAGGATTTCCAAGACTTATGTAGGCAGCTACTTGCATTTCTAGATACAATCAAGGACAAAAAATTACTAAGACATGGATTCCAATTGGCTATGGATGAATTGAAAAAATGGCAAGAAGAATATAAAAACACACCTCTATACCTACCTAAATTGATAGAGAAGGAGAACTATATTAATTACACAATGATATCCAGCTACTAGATATTAGGCACATTGATGGAAAAATATATATATGCATTATTCAACAATTGCACATGTTTACAAACAATTGGTAAGAATATGATTGAACAATGTTGATTTCCCAAAGTCAAAGATATGGATGCACCATATTCCATAGAAAAAAAATTATGGAGTTAGAATATCACATCAACTCTAGGGAATCTTAATCGGAATGGTCACTTGAGTCACCAAATAGATATTAAAGGAACATATAGTTGGGTCATCGAGGGACATAAATTTTATCAACTCATTTTTTAGTAAACTTAAAATGGATATGGGATCCATGAATCAAGATGTTGCTACATATAAAGTATCCCTAGAGCAACTTATATTTTGGTGAGTGTTGGGAATCTCTTCCCAACACGAGGTTTGGACAACTTATATTGACAACGAATCTCAAGGCCAGTTGTAAACTTTTTTATTTTTTTTAAAAATGTATAGTTTTATAAGGTTTTAGGAAAAGGACAAAACAAAGGGAGTCCAAAGGTTGTAACTATCAAAGGGAATGCAAGAAGTCCTAAGAAACAATTTCAATATGTAGTTTATATATGTCCAAGAGCACCTTCTATCAAGGACTCTTGCTTTTTGTAATTTTGAAAACTATTTGAATGATTTTTAATGAGAAGAATCCCTCAGGGCCACTTTTTTTAGGATCAAATGGTGTTGTATGATGGAATTTCTATAAACTACTTCCAATGTTAGTGTTGTCATATGCACCATTGTAAGGTAATTATATAGTTTGTGTTGATTATTCTTTTGTGAATTTTATGTCTTTGCATTTAAGTTACTTTTTTTATATTTATCATTCTGAGTTGGCAGATAGATGGTAGTGAATGACTTGTTATTTCAAACTAATATTTTCACATTTGTCATTCATATTTATGTGTTTCTTCTTTTTCTCTAACAACTATTTTCTTTAGAAGTGCAAGAAGGGATTTGTAATTAACCTTCTATCTGCTTAATTAGTATTTCTCCTAGCTAGGATAGGTTATAATAATTTATTTTTCTCACTTAGAATAATTGCATATTGCACATTGCATCCCGCATTTTCCATCACCAACCCCACTCATATTAGTTATGGTTTTCAAGCCAAAATTTGTATGGTTCTTCAATCCCAAATAGTGTGAGGTATAATTGGGACTTTATACTAGGGAGTACCCATGTTTATTGAAGGGAACTTTTCCTGCGTCAACACCATCCTCCTGAAGTTCCACTGTGAAGTTAAAGCAGCCTAACTAGCTATTAAGATTATCAAGGAATGTGTTTAATTTCTCTCTTCCATGTGGCTAGATTGCATTAGTGTCATCAAGATACATCTTCCATAATTTTGGTTTGAGTGGGGAAGTGTTCATGGCATGGCCATGCTCTCAAAGTGCTCCACGTATAAGTTATTTACCATGGGGGGTAAAGGGGAACCCATATCCATGCCTCTAATATACTCATAAACCCCCCCATGAAATCTAAATAAAGTGGATTTTAAACAAATTATCACCAAGTTGGCTTTCTCTAGATCAATGATGTTTTTTATGACCTGATTCATTCTTTGGGATCTTGGTAAAGATAAACACTATGTCAAAACTTACCATGATATCATGCTCTTCAACCTTGAGATTTTTTATGTTGTCAATAAAGTAATTTGAGTCTTTTATAAAGTAAGAAGTGTGCCCAACAAGAGGGGTAAGAGTTTTCACAAGATATTTGATGAGATAGTAAGTTGGTGAACCAATGGTGTTAATAATTGGTCTTAAGGGAGCTCCATCCTTGTGTATTTTTGGTGGCCCATAGATGCATGGCATGATACACCCATTGGGTATAAGCTTATATTTTGTATCGTCATTAAGGGATGAAGAATCTATGGAACTATTAACCTCTTTCATAATTTTGGCTACAAGATCCTTTTCAATATTTTTATAGTTGCCACTATGCTAAAATAAAATATCGCAACCACAACATAAATGTTTAAATAAAACAAGTACATATAACTATTCATTTACATCACCCTAATTATGTTACTCACTTGGCATGATAACATTGGTGTTCTCAAAATCATGTTTTGATCTCAAATGGTGTCTTAGTATGATTCACCAATCCCTATCCAACACATACAAGTAAAAATATTATGTCTTGCAGTGATTTGAGAAAACATAAAGCTCCTTGTTTTCATCCCACATCTTTTTAGAGTTAATACATATTATCCCACTATCACGAGCTTCTTTTACATTAATCCAATCAAATGTATCTTGCCACTTGCACCTAAAAATAACATATTGGAAAGATGAGAAGTCCATCTACATGATCTCTTGTATCTTTCCAACATAACCTAACTTTCCCTCTATTAGGTTATGATCACAGTGGCTAGCAGGACTAGATTGGTCAAACTCAACCTCCAATCCACAGTCTAGTGTGACATGTACATCATTGGCATCCTTAGTGTGAAAATGATGTCCTTATGCCCACATAGATGGGAACAAATGCACCTATAAAAATGAAAACAAAGGATGGTGTCATATGTATAGTAACTTAAGCAAATAAAAACATAATATCTGTTCTAATTTTAATGTGCATTATAAAATGAACAATTAACACTGAGATATTATTACAAAGTTGTTTCACCTAATCCTTTTGTTTAGTACATCCTCTTTAGCAAATGGGTAATAATCGGACACATCATATTCTCTCTCATCTGGTCAACCACCTAACTATTGGGATAGATTGTTGGCATGTTTTCTTTTAAATGACCAATATAAGGAATGATTCTACCATTCAATTATGTGAATTATTTCCTATCATTGTCTCATTTCCTTCTCTTCTCTTCATAGAATGTGGCACATGCTCATGTTGCATTATAAAGATTAAATTTATTGATGGCATTAATTTATTAATTTGTTGATATATTCATTAAATCAAAACAAATAGTATGATATCAGATAAATATTATCAAGTATAGTGTAAACAATAACTCTATAGAAACTTGACAAAGGATAAGTGGCTTACTCTTTATCGTGCACCTTTTTTTGTTAGTTTGAAGTAGTGTTTCTTCCCTTTTGTTCCCATCTTAATGGTCATCCTAATCAACTTCGCCTAGTGTGTCATAAATTTTCTTTCTCTACTCACTAGCATAATAGAACAACTCATATACTATGTACCCCTTCACCATAGACCCATTAGGTTTTACCCTTTGTTTAAAAAAAAAACTTCAACCTTTTTGTGTACCTCTCCAAGAAGAACATCCAACAACATGACACCACCCCAATTAATTCAACCTCATAAACTAGGTGACATAAAATATATGAGACCTATAAGTCCATGAAACTCATGATCAATTCCTTCTTAAACATACAAACAATCTTAGTTATCTATATGTGCCTATTCCAATCATTTCAACCAACTAAAAGGGGTGAAGCCAAAGTTGTTGAAATTTCAAATCTTTACCCTTTGACTCATTTGGTTTGTCCAACTTGAGCACTAGATCTCGTACTCCGAAGATTTTTATCTCAATATATGTGTTTATCAAACCATCATTTAATAATTTTTTAGTTGGTTGCAAATTTATGTTTAGATTTCTCTCGCTCTTCATCTAACCTTAAAAAAAATGCAATTCTATTCTAGAGAGCTAAGGAACTTTTCTCCCTATAATATTGAGAAAGTTTCAATGAAGATAAGAAAATATTTGAGGGGAGAATAACTTCATTTCCATAGACTGAGAAATAAGGAGAGGTACCTAGGGAAACTTTAGGTGTGACTCGATCTTCCTATATAGTATTAGGGAGAGCATTGTGCTAATTTTGATGGTGATCAACTATTGTCTTTTTCTAGAATTTGGATGAGATTTTTGTGGGTGGACTCGGCTAACCCATTCCATTGAGGATAATAGTTGGTTGAATAGTGAATGATGATTCATGTTTTCTAAATCAAATTCAATCAAATTTAATGAATAAAAATATGGAGCATCATCAAATACCAATACATAAGGAACACCAAACATGGTAATCAAATGTTGTTCTAGAAATTGGATAATTAGTATTTTATTTACTTGTGTTAGAGGAATGAATTATGTCCACCTGATGAAATAACCCATATTTGTTAGTATATATGTGTGTTTCTTTGTATAAATAAGATTGATTTCACCAATAACATATATTCCTCATTGCTCAAAAGGTGTATCAATTGTAACTAGCTACAAGGGAACAACTAATTTTTTAAGTGTTCCAATCATAGTTGAGAAACCCTACACTTCATAACATAAAGAGACAAATAAATCAGTACACGTTGAATCTAAACTCTCCATTATTTTTATGAACTGGAACCAAATTCGCCATCTGGGTGGAATGGTGAATAAGAAATATAATATTGGCATCAAGAAATTTCTTCAATTCTTTTTGCACTAATGGTTTTAGTATAGGGGGTAGCTTCTGAAGCTTTTGTTGAAGAGGCTTGGTTTTTTCCTTCACTGGAATGGTATGTTGTATGATTTTAGTATAATATTTTTTCAAAACATCATAAGTCCAAGCAAACACATCTGTGTACTCCTTAAACAATTTGATATATGCTTGTCTTTCTATTTCTATGCAACATGGGTCAAGATTTACATTTTTTGGATCCTTTTGTGTTCCCAAATTAATCACTTCATATTGCATGGAGGAACAATGTGTTTTAGCATTGGTAGGATTTTTAAATTTATCTTGCAGATCAAAGTAACCACATTTTGGGGAATGACTGGATTTCAAATCATCCATCCCAATATGAGGGTCTTCCAATGCTTTTGAATGTTCTTCATTATCTATAACTGCATTTTGGAAAGTTCCTTCATGTATCAGAAAACCAACGATCTATTGGTCATCATTAAAAACTCTCCAATTTGTGATATTGTCTAGAATAGAAGGCATGAAAATCAATTCAAAAAAAATGTCAGTGACGAAATTATCCAAATGACCCAAACGAGAAGCAGTATCTTCTTCTGCATTTTTAATTCAAGGAGTAGAAATTATATTAAAGGTTTCAAATTTATTAATTAAACTCCATACCTCACGTTGGCAATTATTTAAATGAGGTGAATGACAATGAATTGAATTCTTAACTTGCCTAACAATGATTTATGAATCACCAAAAACTTGTATGCGTTTAACATTTAAATCTACATCTTTTTTAAGTCCTTAGATTAAAGTTTCATATTCATCTATGTCATTAGTGCACTCAAATTCTAATCTGCAGGAAATAAAAATTTGTTTACATGTTGGATCAAGAAGGATGCAACCAACACCTAATCATTGCTATGATTTAGAACCATCAAAATATAACTTCCAAATGTTAGTTGCTACTTCTAAGTTAGTAGTGTTAGTGTTATCTACTTATACTAGTTTACAATGTGGTACACTAGTGTGAGTACAATGAAGGAGTTTAGACTGTTTGTCATATTTGAAAGGTAAAGTTTCTGCATTACAATTTACAAAATCAATTTTAAAAAATAGTTTCCAAGAATAGAGTTTGAAAAGAAAATTGGTTCATTTTTATCTTCAAGATCAATAATTGTGTGCTTCATGTGTTTTTCTCGATATATCATTAGCTACAAACGTGACCATTATGTAGCAAAATAACCCTCTAGTTTCTGAGACCAACCCCTACTCAATAACAAACCATAAGCTTTTGGAATATCAACAACAATAATGACAATCATGTCATAAACTTTAGGATTAGAAGCTAGTCTAATTAGCACATCTTTCAATATACTGATTACTTTCACTTCTAATCTACCTAACTGAATTATATGAGTGAAGCATTTACTTAGTCCTGCATTTATTTTTTTGCAAATAGAATATTGCATAACATTTGAAGAGGCTCCAAAATCAACTAGACAATTATGAACATTCCATTTAAATAATGCATAATTTAGCAAAAAATGTGGAGTCTAAGAAACATATTTCTTCCCAATTATAGTTGCATTAACTACTAACTTTTGTTTAGCATTTATAGAATTTGTTGTAGTTTTTTTTGTTTTTAGTAGGTCCATTCATAGCTTCAAGTAACAATTTATTCTACTGAGTTAAAGTGAAATTATCAAACATTGAGACATTGGCTTTTGTGTTTTTTAAATCCTCAACAATGTTGTATTCCAGTTCAAAAATGGAAGAGGGAAAAGATGATTTTTTATGGTACTAGGCACTATTTTCTTGGGATTTGTAGAGGTTGAGGGTGTTTCTATTGGGGGGTTCCCTTACTACTTAAATTATATTCATTTTGTGAGGTTTGGGTTGCATGTACCTCCTTAATTACCTAATCTTTATGATCCCCATTATTATTGTGTTCACCAAGTAGTAGATCCCACAACGACATTGTTGCTTCTTCTTGCAATTCAATGTCCTCTTCTTGTTTTGTCTCTTCAGTGACCTCTGCAGCTCTTGATTTGAAGTGCTAGATTATGTGGATGAAGAAACAAACACTCCAAACATATTTATAAATTGAAGGAAAGTTTTTTCTGAGTGGTAGGACATGTGTACTCTATAGAAATTGAATAGCGAAGTTTTCCATAACTAAATTCAAATTAGCAAGGGAATATGTTGGGGGGGGGTGGATTTTTTTAAAGAATGTTTTGAATACTTTCTTGGTCAAATTTCATTCACCATAATTCTTCTTTATATCTATTATTTCATTTGAGAGTTTCTTTTCAATTCTTTGCAAGCTTTCCAAGAAAGTTGAATCTGTGTCCCTAGTTTTTGTGCTTGGTTTAGTTAATTGCAAGAGTTTCTTAGTGGTGGGTGCAGATTTATTTTCATCTAATCCAAGATTTCAATTGAGAATTATCATTTATTTTTCCACATCAATTGCTTCTTTAAAATTTTCTACCAAGGTGTCTTTACATGCTCTTTTAACAAATATTGCAATGGAAACATGCAAAGCATAAATGTAAAAATCAACCTAAACATCAACAATGGGTCTAAAACTTTCTAGGATTTTATTTAAAATCATTGTGAATCTTTGATTAAAATCCTTCAACCATTCCTTAATATCCATTTCCATTCTTGACATTTTAAAACCAAAGCAGTTGGGTTTCTTTCATCACCAAATTTAGTTTAAAATCTTGTTTCAAACTGATTCCAATTGGTGATAGACCGATTGGATAAATTGAAATACTAGGTAGAAGATTTATTCTCAAAAGTGTATGTAAAAAAGTGATAGACAACATCCTCATGTTGAACATTCACTAAATGGACTACAATCATAACAACATTTAGTGTGATCTTCAAGTTGTCTGCACTTACCTGGATCAAATTTAGGCAACAATATTTTAGGATGTTTCAGTAAATAATCTTGTTTCCCTAGAAAAGAAAGAACATCTTGATCCATCCATCTATGATGTTTATTTTCATTTTCATTAGAGACAATGTATTGATATATTTCATCTCTACATTGTTTGGTAGAGAATGAATCTGAATCAACGAGACTAGCATATGGTCTGGTGGGAGGAATCTAGTCTAAAGGTTCAAGAATTTCTTATAAAGAATGAGAAACTAGGTCATGTAAGTTCAAAAAAAGGATGATCTCATTTTTTTGGATAAATTTTCTACATGCTTTAGTGTGCCTGGGAAGCTACTACATGAGAGGTATTTTTTGTCCAACTTCATGGGAAAATAATCAAGTAAAATTATCCATAAACGGGAGGATTATAGTCTACCCTTATCACCAACATGGAGTCCTCTACAAAAAAAATATAATCACAGTTCTCATCAGCTTATAAAAAACTCGACTAGAAATTCCAAAGTCGGGTCGACCATGAAAATAAAACCAGTTGAATCAACCATGTGAGGGGGAATTCGGACTTCCAGGAGTAAAGTCGGAGTAATACAAGTCAACCAAGTCGATTCAGATGAAAGAAGGTTGACCAAGTAAAGTCGACCAAGTCGATTCAAACTAAATAGAGGAAACCCCAGTCAAACCGTGGGTAGATCTAGTCGAATGGAAGTTATTGATGGTCGATTACGAAAGAGGAAAATGACCTGTGATGGAGTTGAAACACTCAAAGGTGAATTGGGTCAGCCAACAATGAATATTATAATCTAGAGGATGAATTTAACTACCAGTTGTGAAGGAAGATGTTTGGGGGGTCGATTTTCAATAACCCACGATGAAAAAAAGTTCCTAGGCAATTTTGGCAACCCACGGCAACAAAAAAACACTAGTAAGTTGATTTTAATGTTCACCGACAAAGAAAAATGTATGCAAGTATATTTCATTGTTCACTGACAAAGAAAAACATATGTAAGTTGATTTCAATGTTCACCGACAAAGAAAAATGTATGGGGCAAAATTGATAGCAGGAAAATTTGCAAAAAATTGTATATGGTTCACTGGTGGCTAACGAATGCCCAGACAACACTAGGTTTCTAAATATACTCTGTGTATGAATTATGGGCAAAATTAAAATGCTCTAACAAGTCGAGAATAAACCCAATGACTCTAAAAACGAAATTAGAAACCCCCAATGAAATAGCAATGGCTCAGGAATGATGGTTTTGAATTCCCAACTCAAAATCAATGCACGACTATGGTTAAAGAGTTGTTAGGCTGGATTACAAACTCATAACCACTAGATTCATATAAAACAATCTCAAATACAAACCGGTACGAAATTCCATTTGCTAAATAAAACGGAGACAACCATTAAGTTACAGTGCACACATTAACCATTCATGAACAATGCAACCATAAACCATCATCACACATAAACTCATAATTTACCCTAAAAACCCAAATGGGAAAACTAACAATTCTTTTGGGTTAGGCTAGGCTCTTTATTATTCAGCAATGGGAAATTTATAGGCTCTCTGGTTCATCTTTATGCTCCTTGGTGACATCTGGGCAACCTCTCTACCTCATTCACAGCCAAAGAACCCATTTTCCGTTGTGGGGAAACATATTATAGCATACTAGGTGGACTAAGAGGTTAGATGGAAGGTCAGGCATCCCCAACGATTCAGCTTCTCTTCAGTATGTTACTCCTTCCTTTCTTTATTTGTTTGTTTTTCATCCCACGAGGAAAGGGTCTCATGAAGTCTCATTATTTCTTTACAATATGTTTCTTGACTTTTCATATATTACATACAAAATTGGACATCAATCATGATGGCATGGGGCCCTTCATGCAAACAAGTCGATCTCATTCTTCATCCATAGACTTAAACTTTGCTTGTGTTGATTATCTTAGATTCCTATGTCGATAGCCAATTGTTCTTTTCGGATCTGATTTGGATCACACCTCCCCATTGGGAAGATTTTGGTACCCAAAAGTTGCCAAGGATAGATGAGGGAACTTGCTTGTGACATGGTTCCTCTCATACCACTTTGATTTCCTTGCAGTTAATCCTTTGAGACCAATCTACCACATTTTTTGTTGTCCTCTACGAGTCATCTGCTCCTTGTGTTGCAGAACTGTGTCTTCATTCAACTCCTCAAGTCTATGAGGTGCATGGTATTCAACTGTCAGAAGAACTTGGTGTTCTTCCTCCTCATCCAACATGGAGGGTTCGAACAACTTCAAATTTTCCCCGTTCACCACTGAGATGATATGCATATAAGGTGGAAGTTTCATTCTGAAGGCGTTCTTGCTCACTTTCTCAATGATATCAAATGGTCCATATCTAAGGGGCTTGAGTTTATTTGTTGCTCCTTATAGTCGTTCCTTACATAGATAGATCCACACCTTGTCTCCAGCATGGAACTTATGATCTTCCCTATGTTGATCATGTCTAGCTTTGTCCAATTGTTGGCTCTTCTTGATTTTCTCATGATCCCTTAGATGTATATTCACGATCTTTTCCATGAAGGTGCTTTCCTTTTGTTCTTCTCCTTGTAGTCATGCCTCTTCCTTTTGTTTTCCATACATGATATCAAATGGTGAAAGAGGTAAATAACCAAAACAAGTCTCAAAAGGAGACTTATTGGTGGAAGAATGAAGTGCTCTATTGTAAGAATGTTGAATGTACACTATATGTTCATCCAAAGTATTTGTATGTTTGTTGGTGTAACCTCTCAACAGTTGCACCAACGTCATGTTTACTACCTCGATTTGTCCATGATTCTGAGGATGAAATGCAGTGGAGTACTTCAACTTGGTATCCATTCTCTCCCAAAGCATTGTCCAAAATCTACCCAAGAACTTGTTGTCTCGATCTAATATGATGGAGGTTGGAAATCCAAAATGTACCCAGACATGGTTGAAGAATAGTTTAGTTGCCTCTTGTCCAGATATTTTCTTCTTACATGGAATGAGCACACACATTTTGTTGAAGCGGTCTACTACAACAAACTAGTCATGGCCTTTATGATTCATAGGAAAACCTCCAAAAAAATCCATGGAGATGCTCTCCCAAGGTCTGCTTGGCACTAGAAATGGCATGTATAAGCCAAGTTTTTGATTGCTTGGCTTGTTAGTGCTGCAAATAACATAGCCTCTAACAAACCTTTCCACCTACTCTTGCATCTTTTGACAATACACATCCCATTTCAAATTCGCCATTGTCTTTGTCATGCCAAAATGTCCAACAACCCTAGAAGTGTGTGCTTCTCTCATCAACTAAACTCTTATGCCCTGGGATATGCATAGTTTGTCTAGTTTGTACAACAACCCTTCTTGGAGGTGATATTCATTTCCTTCCATTACAGTTACCAACATCTCCTTTAGTTGTTTGTAGACTCCTCTGAAATCTTCATCTCCCTCATAATCTTCACTCAAAATTTCATGAGTGAAATGCTCAAGCTACATTATCGTTCCAATTGTTGTAATATTCTTGAATGGTGGTCGAGAGAGCATGTATGCTATTTTATTCATGACTCCTTTCTAGTACTTAATAAATAAATGAATTTTTTGCAATAAACCTAGCCACTTGTAATGTCTCACCTACTACATCTTGCTCTGACTCTATAGATACTAAAGGGGTTGATGATCTGTGTGTATGATAGTCTCTTTTCCCAAGAGGTAATGCTTCCATTTCTTCACTACTTGTACAATCGTAAATATATCCTTATCATGCGTGGGATAGTCAAGCACTACTCCATGAAACAACTCTAAATGGTAGCACACAGGCCTTCCTCCTTGCATGAGCATTGCTCCTAATGCATATCCGCTAGCATCAGTCTTTAGCTCAAAAGGTAGTTGAAAATTTGGCATGGCTAACACTCAAGCATCACTGATTTCTTCTTCAAGTCTTCAAATACTCTTTGTTGTGTCTTATCCCTATGAAATATATTTCCTTTGGTGGTTATGGCATGCAATTGTGCTACTATTGTGGAGAAGTTTTCAATGAATTTACTCAAATATTGAGTTGCTCCCATGAAAATCCTAACCTCTGTGACATTGGTGGGAATAGGCCATTAGGTGATGGTTGAAATCTTCTCCATATCTACCCTTAGCTCTCCTCCTCCAATCATGTGTCCAAGATATATTAAGGAGGTCATTCCAAACTCACATTTCTACAAGTTAGCAATCATATGAGTCTTTCTCAAAACCTCTAGTACCTGTGTCACATGTGAGAGGTGCTCTTTCGAGTATTGTTAAATATTAGTATGTCATCCAGATATACTATTACAAAAGAATCAATGAAGGGATGTAGAACATCAATCATGAGTCTCATAAACATTGTGGGTGCATAGCATAATCTAAAAGGAATTACTAACCACTCATACAAACCTTGTCTTGTTTTGAACGTTGTCTTCCACACGTCTTTTGCTTTGATCTTACTCGGCGGTAACCTGATTTGAGGTCCATCTTAGTGAATAATTTGGATTGTTGCATTTGATCCAACAAGTCATCAATTCTTGGAAGAGGATATATATTCTTGATGGTGATCTTATTCAGGGCACGGTAGTCAATGTACATTCTCAAGTTTCCATCTTTCTTTGGCACCATGATGATGGATGAACCACATGTTGATATACTAGATTTGATGACTCCTTTCTCCATCAACTATTGTAGTTGCTTATTTACTTCATCTGCTTCAATGATGGACTACCTATACAGCCCAATATTATGAAGTGGTGACTCTGGAAACAACTTAATCTCATGTTCAACCTCTCTCTTGAGTGGTAGTCCTTGAGTCTCTTGAAACACTTCCTTGTAGGCTTCAATTAGTTGTTGTATTTGTTGACTCTATTCGTCACTATATCCCTCCAAGGATGCCTTCATCTCCAACTCGTTTCCTTCTCCTTATTGTTTTCCTTCTCTCGGGAACAGCAAGAGAAACTTCTTTGTATTGCCCGTGATTCTTCTTGTCTGATGAGCACTGATCAGAGAGAGCTTAGATTTGTCCTTGTGTGCATTTATGGCATAATATTTTTTGTCCTTGACTATCCTATGCAGGTTCTCACTCCTTCTCAAAATGGCATCCCTCATGTACAAATATGGACTTCCCAAGATGACTCCACATATTTCCAAAGGAACCACATCTGCAACTACTTCATCAGCAAAGTTTTGATTGATGGAAAACTTAAATTTGCATTGTTTGCTCACTTTCAATTCCACATCTTACCTTACCCAACCCAAGGGGTATGGATGTAGATGGTCTTGAGTCTCCATCCAAATATTCTCCACCAATTGTGCGGAGATCAAGTTGGATTGTGAATCAGGATCAAACAAACAATCCACCTTGTTTTACTTCATGTGGATTTTAATGCAGAAAAGTTCAGTCGTTTCCTTTTCCTCCTTGTGATTGCAACCAACTAATGCCACCTCTTTCTGTAGATTAGTGCAGTTAATATCCCCTTCTAGTTCTGACATGCTATCCACTCTTTCTTCAACATCCACTGATATTAATACTTTCTTCTTCTTTTTCTGAAAATATTTGGGGCCCTTTTCAAGGTGTGGTTTCCAATAATTCTCCTCAGTGTGTCCCCTTCGATCACATCCTTTACATTGTTGGATGGGAGGTGTTTCTTATTATGTTGTTGCCACAACATTCTTCGCATTCCACTTCTTCTTGTTTTTCCTCTTTCTTTGTTTCTCTTGTGGTTCTAATTGCTTGTGAGGATTCATTTGTTGCTTCCGCTTATCTCCCTCAAGGTATTGTGCTTGGATATTAGCCTCATCAATTTCCTTTGGTCTAAATAACATCAGTTGTCTGAAAATCTGAGGTAACAATGCCCCCAAATACTTGAATAACATGTTTGGAATTTTGAGAGAGACTCCCATCTGAATTTCTCTCTTTCTGAACAATCCCATGAACTCCTACACTAATTGTCCTTGTCTCTCCCTGAAGTAATACCATACTATTTGTTGGTGTTCCTCATATCCTATTGGATAAAACTAAGAGTTGATCATGTTCTTGAACACCTCCCAATCATTCACTGGTGGCTCATTTCCCAGTTCTCTGCTTACTACGTCACTCTCTCACCATGTCAAAGCATGGCCTTCAAGCTTCAACCGAGAAAAAGTGATATTTTTTTTCAGTTACTTCATGCAAGATGAAGTATACTTCCATCTGTTGTAGCCATTGGTTCATCCTCGTAGCGTCCAATTCCCTGGTATATGGCTTGATGTCCACCTTGGCCTCCACATGAAAAGGCACTTGTGTCTTTCCATATATCCACTCTCCCATCTCTGGCTCAGTCTTACGCTCTGTCTCTGGATTTTTTTTCTTCCTTCTCGAGCCTTCATGACAAGCCTCTATTGATGGTGTTTCCTTGCTCTTCGCTGCAAAAATTTGTGACACCATTGGTGTCAATGTGGACAAACTATGCTCAAATCGATCCAACCCTACCCTAGGATATTATTCCTCTTCTCCTTCATAATGTTCCCCTAACATTCTTGATGCTCTACTTCTCTCTAATCTTGACAACAACTCTTGTCGATTTCTTTTGTAATCACTGCAGGTACTTACCATAAAGGACTCACTAAATGCATTCAAACTTTTTCTCTGATACCATATGATCTGTAAACGAGAGGCTCATAGTATACCTGTCTCACCAAGACAGAGTCCTCTACAAAACAAATATAATCATACTTCTCATTATCTTATAGAAAACTTGACTAGCAATGCCAAAGTTGGGTCGACCAGAAAAACAAAACCAGTCGACCATCCCCAGTCGAATCAAGCACGTGATGGGGAATTCATACTTATAGGAGTCAAGTCGGAGTAATACGAGTCAACCAAGTTGACTTAGATGAAAGCAAGTCAACCAATTCGAGTCGACCAAGTCGAGTCTACCAAGTTTGGGTCAACCAAGTCGAGTCAAACTGACCAGAGGAAAGCCCAATCGAATCGTGGGTGGATATAGTTGACTAGAAGTTATTAACAGACGATTATGAAAGAGTAAATCGACCCATGATGGAGCTAAAACACTCATAGGTGATTTGGGTTGGCCAACAATGAAGAGTATAACCGAGAGGGTGAATTTAACTATAGTTTCAAAAGAAAATGTTTGGGGGGGTCGATTTTCGGTAACCCACGATGCATAAAAATGCCCATGCAATTTTGGGAACCCACAACAACAAAAAAATGTATGTAAGTCGATTTTAATGTTCACCAACAAAGAAAAATGTATGCAAGTTGATTTCGATGTTCACCAACAAATAAAAGCGTATGCGAGTCGATTTCAATGTTCACTAACAAAGAAAAACTTATGGGGCGAAATTGATAGTAGGTGAATTCACAAAAACGTGTATATGGTCCACTGGTGGCTAACGAACACCCAAACAACCCTTGATTTCTAAAGATACTTTGTGTATGAATTATGGGCAAAAGGAAAATGTCCCATCAAGTCAAGAATAAACCCAACGACTCTAAAAAAAAAATAGAAACCCCTAATGAAATAGCAACGGCTCGGGAAGGATGGTTGTTAATTCCCAACTCAAAATCAATGCACGGCTATGGTTAAAGAGTTGTTAGGTTGGCTTACAAACTCATAACGACCATATTCATATAAAACGAGCTCAAATCCAAACTGGTACAAAATTCCATTTGCTAAATAAAACACAAATAACCATTAAGTTACAATGCAAGCATTAACCAGTCATGAACAATGCAACCACAAACCATCATCACACATAAACTAAGAATTTACCCTAGAAACCCAAATGGGAAAACCAACGATTCTTTTAGCTTCGGCCATGGTCTTTATTATTTGTCAATGGGCAAGTTATAGACTCTTAGATTCATCTTTATGCTCCTCAGTGACATCTGGGCAGGCTGTCTACCTCATTCACAGGCAAAGAACCCATTTTCCATTGTGGGGAAACATATAATAGGAGTTTCAGTTGACTGAGATGTTAGCTGGAAGGTCAGGTGTCCCCATCGCTTCAGCTTCTCTTCAGTCTATTACTCATTCCTTTCTTTATTTGTTTGTCTTTTCTCTCAATGCGAGGAAAGGTCTCATGAAGTCTCATTGTTTTTTTACAATATGCTTCCTGACTTTTCATACATTACATACAAAAATGGACATCAATCATGATGGCACGGGGCCCTTCACGCCAACAAGTTGATCTCCTTCTTCGTCCATAGCCTTAAACTTTGTCTATGCTGATCATTTTAGAGTCCTATGTCAATAGCCAATTGTTCTTGTTGGATCCGATTCAAATCATAAAATGTCTTAATTCTTGAAATTCTGGCTTTGTAATAGAAAAAGAGTATTCAACCTCAGTTTCAAATTGTGGTTCAAAATGGGGTATTTCAGAATTTCTATAACATCCTCAGTGCAACGATGTATAATGTCAATATGATATATGGTCGTGGTCCAAGCAATGTAATATGTAAACATTGTATATTGGAATATTAAAAAAAATGTATCGTTGACTGCAGATGGACATGGACGGAGTCATGGGAGTTAAGTTTCCACGAGAGAGAAGGGGTCTAAGGGGAAATTATTCATGTCTATTAATCCCATTCCACTTTATGAAATTATTATTTTATTTATACCTTATATTTTCCTTTTGAGTGTATCAAAGCCCCAATCATTAAATACATGTAAGAGGGTTGGGTAAAAAATCACTTCACACAGTTATTGAGAGCATGGGATTGAGTACAATTAACATTCAAAAATGTGGGAGTCAACATGCATGGGTAAAAAGGGAAATTTGAATGGGTATCATAGGGAATTTTTTTACAGAAAGTTTTTGGGACAACAAAAGGGTGCAAAGTGGTAAAATGGGAAGACAACCATAGAGGGTTTTGTGGGCAGCTCGTTGGAGCTATAATTGCATGAAGAAGTAGGTTGTTAGGCCTGTAGAGTGAGATTTTCATGCAAATCAAATGAGATGTTGCTAAGAGTTTCTTGTTGTAGTTGTAAGTCCCTAGAGTCCCTAGCAAGAGAGATTATTCGACGACTTGTGTTGGATCCCTAGAGGGAAATGGGGATATCTTGAGGGACTAAGTAGTAGAGAAATGTATCCCAATCCTTGGGTTGTACAGGTCGAGGGGAAGAGAATTGGTGGATTGGGATGGCTATAGGAAACTAGTTTGTTGTGAGTGGACAAGACACCATTAGGATACACTCTCTCTTGTGGGCTCATAGCCCCAACTTGAGGGTGATTTGTTGTTGAGATTTGGAGCAGCAAATCTACGGTGGGTGGAACACTTGTCCTCTGCAGCTGGTTGTGCATTTGATTAAGAAGATAAGTGTTTTATCTATGTTGAATATCTCTATTTATGGTTTTAAATTATCGTGCATAAATTCTATGTTCTTGAGTAGTTATATGTTGTTGTGTGTATGTTTAATTTGTTGCATTCATGTTTATTGAAAATGGTGTTAGATGCATGGGAATTTTAGCACTTTCCATGTGTTTTGATTTAATGGAATCAAAAAAATTGTATGGGTTAGTAGTGGGGGTGCTACAGATTGGTATTAGAGCTACAGGTTCAACACTAAGCCTGCATGGGCCAAAGTCAGCACGTTGAAGCAAAGAATTGTAAAGGTGAACAGTACGCCCACAAATTATAGTCGGAATTTCCCCCTAGAGAAATTAGGGAAATTTCATGGGAAAATTGGGAAAATGAGCTCAAGGATTAAAATCCCCAATTTAAATCTCTGATTGAGTAAATTTAGGCCTGAGATTGTATGAATTTACAAATTCTTGAGGAGCCATGGCAAAATTGGGTAAAAATCCCCAATTTTTGAGCAAATTCATGAGGAATTCATGCTCATAATCATTGTTGGGAAAATTAATAGTAGTAAATGGATGAAATCCTAACAAAATTTGGTCCAGGGAAATTAAATTGACAATTACACTGTCAATTTAACTAAAATGACATATTTGTAGAGCTAACCATGGAGAAATTTGAGGAAATGTAGGAAAATCTGCAAATTTAAAAGCAATTCGACTAAATTGCACTTGGAAGTGGTCGTAGGGTCAAGTATGGAGGTGATAGGACAAATCTTAGGTGTTGAATACAACATAAATAATCATGACCAGAGGTTTCAAGGTGGCATGTGCATCAATTTTGGAAATTAAGAAATATTGGCAAAATTTTAAATTTCAAAAATTTTGGAAAATTTTCCATACTTGGTGACGTGACAATGGTAACATGGACTACCACAGTGGAAGGCCATGGTGGTGAGGTCGAGGGTCTACAGTGCGCAATGGAATTCCCGATGGGTGATGTAGGAGCCACAACGGACAAGGGGGTGAACCAATACCATAATTGGTATTAGAGCTTTTTAAAGTGATTTTGAGAAGTTTCAAAAAGCTACGAAATGAACGAGGGATCAACACGTAGGCGGAGAGAGGTTTGTTGGTATCGAAGGATTTTTCTTTGTTAACCTCCCTCCAATTAAAGGCTCTAAAATCATCCTCCATCATCAATATCCCTTCATCATCCACCGTCTGGACTCCGATCTGGGGGATCGAGCAAGTTGCACACCTAGAGGAAAAGGCTATAGGATGGGACCCACCCATCCCCATAGCTAATGAATGGGCATCAAGTGCAGCCCTGATAGAGGAAGTGGGACCCTCGTCCCATCCCCGATTAGATTGAGCACTAGGTGGGTGGGATCTGTAAGTAATTAAAATAAAATAAAATAAAATAAAGAAGAGGAAGTGGAGGGAAGAGGGAAAAGAAGAAGAGAAAAGAGAAGAGAAGAAGAAGAGAAAAGAGAAAAGAAGAAGAGAGAAGAGGCAAGAGAAGAAGGAGAAAAATAGACAAGTTTACAAAACAAATATGGAACCAAAAACTTGTTTTGGCCATAACAAGATCATTTCAACTCAAATTCAAATGAAATTTAAAGGGTATTTCTACAGTAGCAAGGGCTACAAGAGTGCCAGTGAGGGCCACTCTCTAATTCTGCTTCAATTTTTCAAAAAATGTAAGATTGTAGTTTTTGAAGATCTAGGTCGTGCTCAGTAATTGGGGCCTCGATAAAGATGAAATTTTCATAGGGACTCCAAAAATAAAGCATGAAAATACCCAGTTGGGATTCTGCCAAAATTCTAAGTGGATTGGAGTGGATATGTCGAAACAGGGAAAAATCCACTATTCTCAGACACATTTTTGGGGATTCCTGAGATCTTTGGGGGAGGAAAAGAGACCCTACATCTCCAATCCATAAAATTTAATTTATTCAAAATTATACCTACTGATCAAACCAAACAACTTTGTCTTGAGGGATTTTTTTCCAGTTTCACTCCAAGTCTAGAGATCAAAATGTAAAAGTGCAAAGTCATTAATTCCATATTTATAAAAAAATCGATTGGAGAATCCCTTTCCAAATATGAAAGTTGTTGTGTGTTCACAATCATGATCCTATTTGTGCCCAATATAAAAAAAATCTGGTTCTCGCCATATTTTCTTCTACAAGGGGCAGAAGTTGGCCTCTGAGATTTATTGTACCATTGAAATAGGTGCAAAAAGGGTGAAATTGTTGATTTTGGAAAGTCATAAATTTCAACTCAAAAATCAAATGGAGACATATGTATAGTCATCAGAAATATAATTCAGAAGGGAATATATTTGAAAGCTTTGAATTTTGATTAGGATATCAATGTTCTTCAGAAAGTCATGGAAAAGAACGGCATGTATCTTAATTAGTGACAATTTTACAATATGCATAAGTCTAACAATAATTGTTGCATGCACATTTCTTGTAGAATCAGAGATACAAGAAAACGTATTCGGTTCCTATATGAGGAATAGAGATATGGATGATGCCCAAGGATCTTACAACCATGAAGATGAGATCATAGTTTTACATGTTAGCCTGGGAAATGTAGAGACCAAGTCTAATGGATGTAGAAGCAGGGTGAGCCGATGGAGCTGGTTGAAACTATGAGAAGCTTGCAGAAAGAAGTGCAAACCTATAGAGCAGAAAATGAAAGGATGACAAGGTCTCAAGAGGAGCTACTACATAGCCTGAATATGTTGTAGAGGCAAGTCAATAAATATTCTAGCACAAAACAAGCAGTTAGTGCTAGGCAAATGAAAGCATCCAAATCTCATGATAGGAGAGATGAGCACAAGTGATCTAAGCAATAAAAGAGTGTTAGTAGACATATTCGTTCAACGGGATACTCGAATAGAAGATCATATGCACGTTCAGGATCAGAGAGCAACCCAAGTGTGTCTCCTATCATAAATTAGTAGAGAAGGCCTAAGTTGGATATTTTTCAAGGAGAGCTTAGGAAGCTCAAGCCACCATCATTTGATGGAGAGCATGGGAAGGGAGAATATTTTGAAGTCTAGTTGTTGGGAATAAGCAAATACTTCCAATTGCACAATTATTCATCAAATGTAGAAGCCATAATTGCAATTTACCATCTTCAAGGAAAATCATATATATGGTGGGATATCTCAAGTAGATTAGCACATTGATAAGGAGAGAATCTCATGGAGGGATTTCAAAAAGTATTTTCAGAAGAAATACTTGTTAGAACAATATTATGACAAGAATATGCAAGATTTATTTGAGCTCAAGCTTGGAGGCGTGACAATGGATGAGTATGAGAGGATATTCCTTGAATTGTTGAGGTATGTTGGCTTCATAAAGGATGATAATGTAAAAATCCAAATATTTCTAAGTGGCTTACCTTGTTTTAACAGTGATAAAATTCACTTTGATGAGCCCAAGACCTTGGAAGAAGCCATAAGAAAAGCTAAGTATATTTATGAACATAGCAAAGGAAGACCATCTTTTCAAAAATCTTGGGATGGAAAGAAGAAAGGTAAGATGGAGAAAAGAAAGAAAGGGTATAAACCACCATTTTTCAAAAACAACTCTCAATCATATTGGCGAGGACAACTAGAACAAAGTGAGCCCGGATTGATAGTATTTAGGGAAAAGGCCAAGAAATGGCCATAAAATGTTGGGGATGTGATTCCCCTCACAAAGGAAAAAGAATGAGGATTGTTCACAATACCTAGGAGGCTAATACAATTGAGGACATGGGCAGAAGCATGCCAAGGATTTATCCAGCCTTTGACAACAAGAAAGTGGAATATCAATCTCCTAGATTGAAGTAGAAGGTAAGGTTGATAATGATCCCATAGTCATTTTAATTGATTCTGGAGCTATCCATAGTTACATAGATCCTAATATTATTGAGAGATTTCATTTGCAAAGAAGGAAACATGGAAAATTTTGGTTGGTATAGCTAGCCATGGGAACTAAGAGAAGGATCGATGAGATAGTTAAGGATTATCCAATGGAAATGAATGGACTTGACACAAAGGACGATTTTAATATCATACCTTTGGGTTCATATGACTGCCTAATTGGTATGGATTGGTTAGACAAGAATCATGTTTTCCTAGATTACTACAACAAGGCATTTGCTTGTCTTGATGAGAAAGGGGAGAAAAGAAAAGTTCAGGGGATTCCAAGACATGTATCTATTAGAGAAATTTTAGGCATGCAATTGAAAAAGAGTTTCAGGAAAGGATGTCATATTTATGCATCCCATATGGAAGAGGAATCCAAAGATAAAAATACAAGTATTGAAGATGATCTAGTATTGAAATATTTTGAGGATGTATTTGGGGAGGTACTAGGGTTTCCGCCAAAGAGAGACATTGATTTCTCCATTGATATGGTGCCAAGAGTTTCCCTAGTGTCTAAGACTCTTTATAGGATGAGCACACCATAGTTGAAGAAATTATAGATGAATCTTGAATAACTTTTGAAGAAGGGGTATATACACCTAAGTGTGTCACTTTGGGGTGCCCTGGTTCTCTTTTTGAAGAAGAAGGATGGAACCTTAATGATATGTATTGATTTTAGACAATTCAATAAGGTTACCATAAAGAACAAATATCATTTTCCAAGGATTATTGATCTATATGTTCAACTGAAAGGTGCAAGGATATTTTCTAAGATTTACTTGAGGTCAGGCTATCATTAGGTGAGAATAAAAGAGGAAGATATCAACAAGACAACATTCAGGACAAGATATGGACATTATGAGTTTGTGGTGGTGACATTTGGACTATCAAATGCACCAATTGTCTTCATGTGTCTAAAGAATGGAGTGTTCAGAGAGTATCTAGACAAGTTTGTGATAGCTTTCTCGGATGATATACTTATCTACTCAAAGATAGAGGAGGAGCATGAGAAAAACACAAGGATGGTGTTACAAGTATTGGGGGAGCATCAATTGTATGCCAAGTTAAGCAAGTGCACTTTCTATCAAAGGCAGATCCATTATTTGGGCCACATTGTTTCAGACAAGAATAATTTTAAGGATAAAAATATATCTTAGAATATAGAAACCTTGGTGAATCTTACTATTTCTTAATATGCAAAGTATAAGATGTTTGGCGATACTTTTGTAAAAATATTCAAATTTCTAAGAATTTTATATAGTTTCTATAAATTTGGGCTATTTTTAAGGTTAAATGATTTTATTCTATAGAAATTGGGCAAATCACTTTTAGAAAAAATGGAAATTGGCAAATATTTTTTTGGAAAAAGCATGGAAAATTATCCCATGGGTGATATATAGCCCCTAAAATTTTCCCTTTTCAAAGGAAGGGATAGTAGTTGATCTTGAATAGATAAAAGCCATTAGAGGATGGCCAACACCAAAGAATGTTACAGAGGTTAGATCATTCATGGGGCTTGTAGGTTATTATAAAATATTTATTGAAGGCTTTTAAAATATTGCACACCCAATTACTTATTTGCAAAAGAAGGGTGTGAAGTTCAAATGGACTCCTAAATGTGAAGAAAAAATTTAGCACTTGAAGAATATATTGTCAAATGCACCAATATTGAAGATTCTTCATCCAAATGAGAATTCCATTGTGTGCATTGATGCATGCAAGGAAGGACTTGGTGGATTCCTTACACAAAATGGGCTTGTCATATGTTATGAGTCAAGGAAGCTTAAATAACATGAAAGAAATTATGCTACCCATGACTTGGAATTGGCAACAGTTATCCATGTGCTAAAAAAGTGGAGGCATTATCTCATGGACAAGAAATTTGAGTTGAGGATGGACCATATTGGTTTAAAATATTTTTTTGGACAACCAACATTGAATGACAGACAAGTTAGATGGTTGGAATTCCTTAGTGAATATGACTTTGATATAAATCATATCAAAAGCAAAGAAAATAAATCGGTCGATGCACTCAGCAGGAGAGTGCATGTGATGCATGCTACAACCACTAACACGTATAGGTCTGATTTAAAAGATAGAATTTTAAAGTTGTAAATTCATATCAGCACTATTTGCAAGTAAAAGAAGCATTACAACAAGGTAATTTTCAGTAGAAAATTAAAGATTATGAGTTGAAAGAGCATGGAGTCCTCACGTACAGGGGAAAAGTGTATGTGCTAAAATACAAAGAGTTGAAAAATATAGTGCTGAGAGAAATGCACAATGTGCCTTATGTTGGGAACCCAAGATATCAGAAAAAAATTGTAGCTATAAGAGGCCAATATTTTTGGCTAGGAATGAAGAAAGAGGTGGATGTTTATATAGTGAGATGTATAGAGTTTTAAAAGGTAAAGGTTGAACATAGACACCCAGCTAGATTGCTACAACCATTTCCCATTCATAAGTGGAAATGGGAAGTTGTTACAATTTGTTTCATAACTAAACTGCCCAGGACTGTAAAACAACATGATTCCATCATGGTAGTGGTGGATAAATTAACTAAGGGTGCCAATTTTATTCGAGTGAAGCTAACTCATAAGACAACCAACATTGCAGAAATTTACATGAAAGAAATTGCTAGACTACATGGTGTGCCAAAGGAAATAGTATCAGACAAATATCCCAAGTTCACATCAAATTTTAGGAAGGGGTTGTTTAAGGGATTTGGGACTAATTTAAATTTCAGTATAATATGTCACCCATATTCATATGGGAAAATGGAGATGACTAACTGGATAATTCAAGATATGCTAAGAATGCAAGTAATGGTCAAGCATTCCAAGTGGGAAGACTACCTTCATCTAGTTGAATTTTCTTATAATAATGGGTACTAGGCATATTGAAGATGAACCCATTGGAAGCCTTGTATGGTAGAAAATGCAACACGCTAGTGAGTTGGGACATCTTAGTAGACATAGCAGTTATTGGACCAGAATTGCTAAGGGAAATGGAAGAAAAGATGGTAAATATCAGGCATAAATTTAAAGGCTCCTAGGGATAGGAAAAAGAGTTATGCAGATAAAAGTAGGACATGCAGGGAATTCAAAGTGGGCAAGCATATGTTTTTAAAGTAAAGGCTAAAAGGAGCTCGCTAAGATTGGGAAGTTGCCCAAAGTTGGTAGAGATATATTGTGGGTCGTTTGAACCTTTTACTAAGTTGCATACATGATTGCATTGCCTACATCCATGAGAATTCATAATTTGTTCTATGTATCTTTATTAAAGAAATATGTGTCTGATCTTAATTGCATGATTGATTGTACTATGATCCAAGTAGAGCACAAAGAGGACTTTCGTGTGGAGCTAATGTACATCCTAGACCAGAAATTCAAAGTGCTCAGGAACAAATCCATTGGCCTAGTAAAGGTCCAATGGACCTACTATGGTCCTAAAGATGCTACGTGGGAGAACGAGGAGACTATGTGGGAGGAGTACCCACAATGTTTTGCAAATTTTGAAGAAAATTGAATGTATTTTTGTATATAAGTGTGCAAGGATCCACTTTGGCAGCTGGTGTTCCCGGGGCCACATCTCGAAGACTTCTTATCCGACTTGTGTTGGAGCCTTGGAAGGGAAGTGGTCTAGCTTGAAGGACTGTAGTGTAGAGAAGGGGGTACACTTCCCTGGGTTGTGTAGGTTGAGGAGAACGAGAGATTTTTGGTTGGAATTGTTGCAGGAGTTGTGAAGTTGCAAAAGTATCAAGTACCGTGATGTAAACCTTGTGCATGTATACCAGTATGGTGTTGTTCAATGAGGTTGGTGCAAATTGTAGGGGGAGGGGAATGTAACATCCTCACTTTTAACCCTCAATTTATTGATGTATAATGTAAATATGATATATGGTCATGGGCCATGCTGTGTAACCATTGTATATCGAAATATTAAATAAAATGTATCACCAGATGTAGATGGAGACAGAAAGATTCATGGGGGATAAGTTTCCACAAGAGAGGAGGGGTCTACGAGGGAATTATTCATGTATGTTAATCCCATGCCACTTATAAAAATTATTGTTTTATATGAACCTTCTATTTTCCTTTTGAGTGTATCAAAGCCCCAATCATTGAACACATGTAAGAGGGTTCGGTGAAAATTCACTTCAAATAGTTATTGAGAGAATGGGGTCGAGTACAATCAACATTAGGGAATGTGAGAGTCAACATGCATGGGTAAAAAGGGAAATTTGAATGGGAACTGTAGCGAATGTTTTACAAACAACTTTTAGGACAACAGGAGGGTGTTGAGTGTTAAAACGGAAAGACAACCATAATGGATTTTGTGGGCAGCTTGTTGGAGTTGTAATTGGATGAAGAAGCGGGATGTTAGGCATGTAAAGTGAGATTGCCATTCAGAGAAAATGAGTTTTTTTTTTATAGTTTCATATTGCAGTTGTAACTCCTTGGAGTCCCTAGCAAGAGATATTCCTAGCCAAATTGTGTTGGATCCATGGAGGCAAGTGGGGATAGTCTGAGGGACTGTGTAGCATAGAAGGGGATCCCATTCCTTGGGTTGTGCAAGTTGAGGGGAAGACAGCTAGTGGATTGGTATGGCTATAGGAAACTAGCTTGTTGTGAGTGGAAAGCAGACATCCTTAGGAGACACCCTCTCTTGTGGACTCATAGCCCCAAGTCAAGGGTGATTTATTGTTGATATTTGGAGCAACAAATCTATGGTTGGGTGGAACATTTGTTCTTTGCGGCTAGTTGCACATTTGATTAAGAAGACAAGTGTATTACTTTTGTTCAATATCTCTATTTATGGGTTTAAATTGTTGTGCATAAACTCTATGTTTAGTTATATGTTGTTGTGTGTATTTTTAATTTGTTGCATTCATGTTTATTGAAAATGATGTTAGATGCATGGTTGTTTTAGCATGTTGTGTGTGTTTTAATTTAATGGAATCAAAAGAATTTTATGGGTTAGTAGTGGGGGTACTACAATTTCTAACCTCTACTTTTGTATCTTAGAAATTTAGTTCAGGACTAAGGCTAGTTTCATATTCCAAATGAGGTTTGCTACATGATGACTTGAGTTTATTTTTATTTTTATAATAACCTTGTGGCAAAGAAATTCTACCATGTTCAACCATATAAGGGTGTAGCTTGGGCCTTCTAGGGCCAAAACTATTGACATGGAAAAATGTTCATTGTCAAACTAAGGAAGATTACCCAAAGCTAAGGCCCAATTAGCCTTTTATTTGTTTGGGACAGCAAGTTCCTTGGGCTTGTTGGCCTAGTTGCTAATAAATGCATTTAGCATTATCTAAATCCTAAATTCAATTCTAATTCTAAAAGAGAATGTAGTACTAAATATAAGCAGATAGTTAGGATTTAAGAACAAAAGTGAATATGAAATAACAATTATCGATCCATTAAAATAGAAAGCAATTTACTGAATATTATTGACAAATATATCTAAAATAACCAGCCATCAAAATAGGTTAGCCTTAATTGAAATAACCTGTTACAATTTCATATCCACAAGTTAGCAACTTATTGTAAAACATCAACAAGAATAAATTGCAGTTGAATGAGAAAAGACTACAACAACAACAAACATTATTTCATCCATTCCAACATTAGTAAGTAAAGGAGCAGTCCCGTAATACAACAAACATTAGAATAAGTCTCCAATAGTGACCAACTTGTGTTCTCAATTAATATTGAAAGTAGTTTACAATCTCAAGCAAAAGGCCTCTTCTCAACATCATTTATCTTATTTGTACAAAAGGAAAGGGGATAGAAAACGCTTCAGTTCACATGACTACTAGTATTCTCTAATTGACTAGAGGACACTTGTTCCTTTTCTTTTCTATATTTTTCAACATATATTCTCCAAACTTCGAAAGATTTAATATACATCCTCATTTTTAATCCCTAAATTAGGAATGTATATTGTAAATATGATATATGATTGCAGGTCAAGCGATGTAATACATAAACATGGTATATTGAAAATAATAAAATAAAATGCATCACCGGCTACATACAAACACGAGCGTAGTCATGGGGGCTAAGTTTCCACAAGAGAGGGGGTCCAAAGGGGGGAATTATACATGCCTATTAAACCCAATCCACGTTTCTCAATTGTTTTTGTATGAACCTCCTATCTTTCCTTTTTGAGTGTTTCAAAGCCCAATCATTGAATACATGTGAGAGGGTTGGTGGGAATGTTGAACAGGATAAGTCAACTGATTGGGGGGGTGAATCAGTTGTATAAAATTTCTTTCATTTTATAAGCAGATTACTTATTAATCATAAATCATGCCTTTAACATTTAACTTGCAGTAATACATTTAACCAATAAATATAATATCACACAAATGAGATAGTGACACAGTGATTTTTCATGAGGAAACCCAAAAGGGAAAAACCTCTTCTTCTTATGAATGAAAGGCAAGCTCCAACTTCTCTTTACATTCTTATTTTATCTGAGCTACAACCCAAATGAGGTTGCTACCTCTGTTTCTTTAGTACCTACTGAATGGAAGCTACATCTCCCAGATGTACAAGCACCAACTTGTACAAGAGACTTTTACAGTCTCCCCTTGCTCCTCCCTACCTCTCCGTAATCCTCCTCTATCACTAAGAACCTTTCTATTCAAGAGCAACAGCGAAACTGAACAATTTCACTCCATCTTTTTTTTACAATTGCATTTTTGTCCATTCAAATCGTACACCAGAACCCTCAAGCATCAAAGATTCAGTTACAATAACTGAACAACTACCTTACAGAAATTATTATTGGCTAAGGCATCAAGAAGAACAACAACAGTTCGATCTGTTTCATCATTTAATCAGCGTCGTTCGATGAGCATATGTTGAGTTTTGAATTTTCAACAGAAACAAGCCTCGAGTGCTTTGGCAAGACACTTGTGCTAAACCATATGCCCATTGGTTGTGACCACGGGCTTAATCAAAATGTGTTTCACATTTCGCATTTCGGCAATCTTGTGATGAGGCTTCTCGGCACTTTTAAGTCACGATTTCCGAAACCCCAAAAAGGATCTTAGTTGGACTAGCTCCTTCCCTTCTCGTGACCACCGACTGTGACCAAGCGCTTATCCATAAAGCGTTTTTGCAACTTGCGATTTCAGGTTTCACTATTTGGAAGGTTAGCACACCTCCTTCCTTTGACCTCTAATTTCTTGATATCCGCTTTTCTCCAATCGACGGCCCACGGCCTTTCGTGATCAGACGGTCCTGATCTCATTGGGACTTTGTGATTCGCAATTTCGTGTATCGTGATATATGAGGTTGGAGAACCTCCTTTATTTGATTCCCGATATCCGATTTTCGTTTACGTTGGATCAATGGTCCTTGACCCTCCATGATCCAATGGTCTGGATTGGATCGCGAATTTTGGGGTTATTTACTTAAGTTTTAGTTTGATTAATTCATAAAACCGAAAACTGTGCCAATGGAATGCTATTCCGAATCTTCAACACATGTATGCGCCATTTGTGGTAAGACTGTTTAGTTATAGTTTGTCTCTTCATACCTATGACCGAAAACTATGCCATTCTCTCTCAGCGATGGAATGTTATTCCAAAAACTGTTCCATTCCAAATCTGCCATAAACAACAATGTCGATAAACTCCACAATGCTAACAAATGCTCTGTTCAAAATACTCTGGTTATAATAGTGTTTTCTAAATGACTACTGCACCTATAACAACAATGCCAACAAGGCCATTTAACTAATATGCCAATCTTGGAGAAGATCTAACCCATGTAGACCTCGGCCATAGCCATTGCTAACATTTTATGCCATATTAAACTTTGATATTGCATATTTAAAGTTAACATCAATGACAACTAAAGTTAACAACAAATGACAACATGTTGAATGTAATTCCAACATTGTTCATTCAGCAACCTGGCCAATAGGGAAAATTCATTTCACGTAGTCATTGAAAGCATGGGCTTGAGTACAATCAACTTTGGGAAATTTGAGAGTCAACATTCAAGGGAGAAAACGAAATTTGAATGGGGAGAGAAGGCAATTTTTACAGTGGGGTAGAAGAGAGGAAATGTGTGTGGAGTGTTGGGAGATAGCAGACAACCATAGTGGGTTTTGTGGACAACTCTTGGTGTTGGTAGGTGCATGAAGAAGCAAGTTGTTAGGCCTATAAGTGAGATTTATGTGGAAGAAAATTTACCCAAGTGAGCAAGTCTGTTATTGTTGCTAGAATTCCTCTTACATCTGAAATTCCTGGAGTCCTCAGTAGAGAGATTTCTTGTCCAATCTATGATGGAGCCCTAGAGGGAAGTGGTATAGCCTAAGGGACTATATGGGTAGAGAAGGGGATCCCATTCCTTGTGTTGTGTAGGTTGAAGGGAAAGAGAGATGGTGGATTGGAATTGTTGTAGGAATTATTTTATTGTGGGTTATATTGGGTTGTGAGTCAATGACAGACACCCATTGGAGACATCCTTCTTGTGGATTTGTATCCCCAGCTGAGAGCTCGAGGGTGACTCGCTACTGAAATATCTGGAGAGGCAAGCCTATGTTTGGGTGGAACATTCTACATCTGCAACCAACTGTGTGAATATTTGCAAAGATAAGTGTTCTTATTCATTATGTTTGTTTCTATTAAATGTTGTGTGCATTCATGTTTTTTAATTTTCCTATTAGTTTCATACTTTTTTATCATGTTGCAATTCATCTATGCTTTAGTTGGTATAAATTTATATTGTTGGATTCAAGAAGAGTGAATGCTATAGATTGGTATCAGAGCAGTAGGTTCTGACACCAAGCCTGCATAGGTCTGCTATGGAATGGCATAGTTTCAATCTGTGTGAAGGATGGATGAAAAAATAGTTTTTTCCCAGCATAAGAAATGGGCGTCAAGGCCCCAAACTTTGATTTTGTATGGGGATTGTTTGTTATGGGGAGATGATTTTGTCATTAAGTGGTCAAACTCAGCTAGGAGAGCCAATTATATGGTTTTCCTAATATTCGCAAGCCCAAAAAACTTGAAAAAAAATCAGAAAATTGACTAAGGAAGATAATTTTTGTGGGTGATACAATGTGTATTTCCAAAGAAAAATTTTCCATAGCGATATGGTGTTTATCCACTGACAATACTATGGTTTCTTCGAACACGTCTAAAAACCCTCACCACGGAAATCTCATCAATCAGATATGGTGTTTGTCACCAAGAGAAAATATTTTGGGGTGTGATAAGAGGAAGGAAGGAAGATTCCTTGTCGCGTGGAAAAGATAATTTTTGGGTGCAAAACATCACCCAAGAATAATATTTTTTGAAGCGATACATTGCCAAAAAGAAAAACTTTCGACGCAATAAAAAAAAAATCATCAAGATAGAAGGATAATCTTTTGGCAGGATACATCACCCAAAAGAAAATAACTTGACACAGTACATCACCAAAAATAAACATGTGTTCAAGCGATAAACGAAGAGAAAGCGAATTTGCATCCATGTCTACAGGGAGCGAAACATGGAGGTGGATTCACTATCTGAAGCAAACCTTCAACTGGGTTTTGGAAAATGGTTGATCTCTGAAGTCAAGGATGGACCTCATTATGAGTATTATCACAAGCCTCTTATTGATGATACTTCCCATAGGGAAGCCACTCTTTGATACATTTTGTATACTTCTTTTGTTTATAGTTCAACATCGTCCTACTGGCAGTCATTTTCAGACTTGATGTATTTTTGAAACAAATTAATGGCAGTTATGTCATGATGATGATTCTTAGTTTTCTGTAGGGTATTTTCATTGAAAATACACATGATGTTATTTGTGGGGGGACTTTGGTTAGAACTTTTGTCTTCTTGTCACATAAAGGGTGCCCTTTTTGTGAAACCAATATGCACAGCAAAATACATGGTCACATGTATTTATACAAAATGTAAATTTCTTTTCTCTACGGATGAAATAAAATTTATGCTTTTCTCTAAGGAAAAAAAAAGATAAGCGAAAAGAAAGAAAGAAAGAAAGAATTGGAAAAAATTGGAAAAAGGGCACATATCGACCAAAAGATAAATTTTTAGTGTGATACATCGGCAAAAAGATGAATTTTTGGTGCGATACGTAGGCCAAAAGATAAATTTTGAGTGTGATAAAGAAAGGGAAAAGATTCCCTCTATCACACCAAAATAAAATAAAAGATGGCAAAATAGCAAAGGAAAGATAAATTCTTGGAGTAAAATATCACCCAAGAAAAATATTTTGGGGAGTGAAACGTCGCTCAAAAAATAAATTGTTGGGGCGAAATGGCGAAGAATGGAGGACTTAAAATTTTTGGGAAGACTTATAAAAAAAAATTGGAAAAAAGGGGTGCGTATTGGCCAAAAGATAAATTTTTGGAGTGATACATGGCTGAAAAGATTAAAAAAAATTGGAGCGATATGTCACCCAAAGATTATTTTTGGGTGCAATAAAGAAGGGAATATCGTGCCAAAAGAAAATAAAAGAGGGCAAAAGGTCGGTGAGAAAGATAATAATTCTCGATGATAAAGGGAAGATTCTCGATGGAGAAATATATTATTGGAGAAATGTATCAGTGAAGAAATAAATCGTTGGCACGATAAGATGATTTATAGGGCCTAATACATCGTTGCAGAAGAGAAGAAAAGGAAGGGAAAGGAAAAGAGAAGAAGAGAAGAAGAGAAGAGAAAAGAGGAGGAATGGAAAGGAGAAAAATGGATTAAAAAACTTATGGATCCAAAAACGTTTTTGGCCATAATAGGAACAGTTCAACTCAAAATCAGATGGAATTTAAGGGTATGTCCGCAGTGGGGAAGGCTATAAAAGTGTCATTGAGGGCCACTAGCCAATTTTTCTTCAATTTTCCTAAAAACACAAATTACTGGGTTTTGAAGATTAGGGTGGTGCTCAGTGACCAGGACCTACATTAGGATGAAATTTTTACAGTGAGTCCAAAAAGTAGACACAAATATACTCAGTTGGTATTGTGGCCAAATTCTAAAGGGTTTGGAGTGGAGGTACCAAAGCAAGGCCAAATCCACTATTATGGGCCACTTTTGGGGGATGTTTGAGATCTTCGGATGGGAAAAAGGGACCACATATAAAAAAATATGGAAAATATACATAGTACTTGACATTTTACCTACTTAACTAGATAAACAACACTTTGTCCTATTAAAGTTTTTCTAGTTTCACTTTGTTTGGGAGATCACGGTTTTCAGAAAAATAAAAATAAAATAAAAATAAAAGATAAAAAAATCTAAGTCTGGAGAAAACTCAAAAAGGGAAAATTTGACAAAACTAGATTGACGTAGCATTTAAAGGAAGCGTCATATTTCCAATAAAAAGGATGTGAGACACTCACAATCAAAAATAATATTAGTGCTCAATGTGAAATTTTTCTTATTTCTCTCCATATTTTCTTCTAAAAGGGGCAGAAATTGGCCTTTGAACCAAAATGCACTAGTGAAAAAGGGCACAATTGAATAGAAATGGAAGATTTAGAAAGTCGTAACTCTTAACTCATAAATCAAGATAAAGCACAAGCATAGTCATCATAAATCTAATTCAGGGGAGACTATATTTAAACAGAATTTTGATTAGTGTATTAGTGTTCTTCAAAATAATTAAGGCAAAGAAGGATGTGTGCTTAAATAATGTCAATTTTACAATATGCATACTTCTAACAATATTTGTTCCATGCACATTTTAGCAAAATTAGAGATACTTGCAAAATATATTTGGTTTCTATATGATGACTAGAGATATGGGAGATTCCCAAGGATCTTACAGCCATGAGGATGAGATTGGAGGTTTACATATCAGCCTAGGAAATGCAGAGACCGAGTCCAATTGATATAGAAGTAGGGTGGAGCCTGTAGAGATGATTGAGAATATGAGAAGCTTGTAGAAAGAAGTGAAGATCTATAGAGCAGGCAAAGAAAGGTTGGTAAGATATCAAGAGGAGAAGAAACAAATTAATACTCAGCTAATATAGAGTTTGAATAATTTGCGAAGACAAATCCATAAATATTTTGGCACAAAAAAGAAGCCAATGCAGGACATGCAGCAACATCCAGATCTCATGATAGGAAGAATGACCACAGGAGATCTAGGCACTCAAGGAGTTCTAGTGGACATCATCATTCACTAAGATACTCAAGAGCATGTGCACACTCAGAATCAAAGAACAACCCAAGTGTGTCCCCTGATAGACATCAGTGGAGGAGGCTCGAGTCAAATATTTTGCAAGGAGAGCTCAAGAAGCTCAAGCCAACACCATTTGATGGAGAGCATAGGAAGGGTCAAGATGTTGAAGCATGGTTATTGGGCATGAGAAAATATTTTCAGCTATATCATTACTTATAAAACCTAGAAGCAAGGATTTCCATATATCATCTTCAAGGGAAAGCTTCCATGTGGTGGGACCGACTAAAGCAGGTCAAGCATATTGATGAGAAGATAATTTCCTAGAAGTAGTTCAAGAAATACTTCCAGTAGCAATACTTTTCAGAGCATTACTATGACAAGAAGATGCAATAATTTTTTGAGCTTAAGCTAGGAAACATGACTTTGGAGGAGTACGAGAGTAAATTCTTGGTGCTTATAATTTAGAGAATTACTATGACAAGAAGATGCAATAATTCTTTGAGCTCAAGCTATGAAACATGACTATGGTGAGTATGAGACGAAATTAGTGTAGGTACGTGGACTTCATCAAGGATGAGAAGGTGAAAATTCAGAGGTTCTTGAGTGGGTTTCCATCATTCTACAAGGATAAAATCTAGTTTGATGAACCTAAGACTTTGGAAGAAGCCATGAGGAAGGCTAAATATATGTATGAGAAGAACAAGGGGAGGCCAGCTTTTCAAAATTCCTAATATGATAAGAAGAAAGGAAAGATGGATCATAGGAAGAAAGGATTTAAGTCGCCTTTCATCAAGAACAACTCTCAAACATATTAGCAAGGGAAACCATCACAAGGTGAACCTAAAATGACAAATTCCTTAAGGAAGAGTCAAAGACAACAACCCATAAAGTATTGGGGATGTGAAGGAGACCACATGTATAAATATTGTCCTCACAAGGGAGATAGGATGAGGATTGTGCATAACATTAAGAAAGACGATACAATGGAGGACGTGGGTAGGAGCATGCCAAGGATTTATGCATCCTTGGACAACAAACAAGCAAACTATCAATCCTACATGATTGAGGTAGAAGGTAAGATTGATAATCAACCCATATATGTTTTGATTGATTCTAGATCTATTCATAGCTACAGAGATCCAAATCTAATTGAAAGGTCTAAATTAAAGAGATATAAGCATGAAAATTCTTGGTTGGTTTAGATAGCTACTGGAACCAAGAGGAAAATCAGTGAACTTGTTAGGGATTTCCCAATGAACATGAATGGAGTCAGCAATAAGACAGATTTGAACATCATACCACTTGTGTCATATGATTTCTTAATTGGTATGGATTGGTTGGACAAGCATCTTGGTGTCCTATATTTCTACAACAAGGCATTCACATGCCTTAATTAGGAAGGGAATTCAAGGATGGTGCAAGGTATTCCAAGACCTATATCTTCCAAAGAGATTTCAGGATTGCAGTTGAAATGAAATTTTAGGAAAGGGTGATGAATATACATAGCCTATATGGAAGAGTCGACAAAGAATAAGGAGCCAAACCTCGAAGATTATCTAGTCTTGAAAAAATATGAAGATATGTTTGGGGAATTGCTAGGATTTCCACCAAAGAGAGACATTGACTTCTCTATTGACATAATGCATGGAGCTTCCCCAATGTCCAAAACTCCCCACAGAATGAGTACACCGGAGATGAAAGGGTTATAGAAGTAGCTAGAAGAATTGTGGAAGAAGGGGTACATATGTCCAAGTGTCTCACATTGGAGTGCCCAAATTCTCTTTGTGAAGAAAAAGGATGGAACCTTGAGTTTGTGTATTGACTTCAAACAACTTAATAAGGTTAGGGTAAAGAACAAGTACCTTCTATCATGGATTGATGATATTTTTGATCAATTGAAATGATCCGGATTTATGTAGGAACACAATGAAATACAGAAATACACATAAACAGAGAGATGCAGTGGAAATAAGACTTCATTTCATTAATAACAAATGACTGAAATATGCTTACAGACGGAATGGAAATAAACTAGCTAGGCGTTGGTAGCTTATCTCTGAGAAGAGATGTGGCCGCTACTCGCATCTGTGAGAATATGATTACAATGAGGCTCTGAAGGCCTTTTTACAATAAACGGG